>JAVQJL010011553.1:0-7500 GCA_036024295.1 Nannoperca obscura
CACAAAAAAAATATATAAAGACATATATATATATATATATATATATATATATATATATATATATATATATATATATATATATATATGTGTATATATATGTGTGTGTATGTGTATATAAAGCTTTTCTTTTCCAAAACCAGCAAGACATGAAAAGGCATGCAGCAACTCTTGACGTGCATTTAACAATAAAGAGGTTCGGGTGGATTTAGCCATCACAGGTATTATTTAAATGCTGGGAAAGTATGAATGAACTTTTATATATATATATATAATAAGAAAATGTCCCCACTTATATACCAACACATAAAAAGTTTCACATTAAAGGGAAAGTCTACAGATTTTACATATGAAGATGAGTTGGTCATGGACCACTACTCTGAGAGTAGTGAGAGTTACAAACTGGAGCGCTGAGTTTACAAAGACAGTAAATATGTCATATATCACATTAGAGTATGGGAAGTTTACGATACAGTGTTTCTGGAGGTTGGCCCATTCTAGGGATTAAAAATCAGGATATCTTAGCCCCTGCCACTTCAGTTTAAAGTTTAACAAGAAGACACTTAGCCACCCAAGAATGACAAATGATCTATATAACTCCACTGGGATCAGAGCTGGAGCAGAGCTGGAGCAGAGGAAGCTGGGAAATCTTCAGTTATGTGGTAGAGGGTGAATCTTAATTTCTGATGCACGCCTGCAGAACAAACAACACAGAGAAGAAGGGTAAGGGCCAGTTTCTGCATAAACAGAGGCAGGATATAGCACCACAAATTCAGATAGTGATTGTATGGATGAGATGGAGCGGGAGGGCAGAGGAGAGGCTGGAACAGAATGGAGGGCTTGCATGAGAATAGGCTCCGTATCAGTGTAATGAGGGGAAAAATGTGGAAAACGCTACTGAATATGATAAAGAGAACCAAAGTGACATGTTCTGAAGGTCAGTGTAACTTAAACTAAGTAAACACCAGGGGCCTCATTTATCAGCTGTGTATATGCAGTTTGTGGAGAGTGGAAGAATGTAGTAATATCTCTGTTTTGTTATGTTTCTACATAACTGAGCACTTGTGAGCCCCAAACCAGACGATCGGTCAACGACATCCAGTTGTAATCAATGAATGAACTGTGGCATTTCACTAACATTCATTGTAACTGACTTGTAAAACTAAGCCAGGTATTTTGTAGCCATATCACTAGCATGGCTAAACCATACCTTGGTTGTCAGCCCAGAACTCTGGCACAGACTATTTAATGGAATGACGTGAAATTTGGTTCAGATAATCATGGTGCCCAGAGGATGAATCCTACTGACTTTGGTAATCCCTTGACCTTGCCTCTAGCGCCACCATGAGTTTTTTTGTGGTTTTGAGTTAAATATCTCGTCTCTCTCTCTCTCTCTCTCTACAAGACGGATTGGCACCAAATATGACACAGATATTCATGGTTCCCAGAAGGTCAATGCTACCAGCCTTGGTTAACCCCTGACTTTTCATCTGGGACCACCATGAGGGTTTTGAGTGAAATGTCTCAACAACTATTGGATGGACTGCCATGAAATTTGGTGCAGACATTCATGTTTCTCTCAGGATGAATTGTAATCATTGATATTCTTTTAATGGTTCATGTAGCGACATCATTTGGTCTAAATTTCAATTCGTCCAGTACTTTGGTTTATGACTACCTGCAAAACAAATGATATTTAGCACATATGTGCTTATCATCAACATTTAGCTCAAAAATCCCAATTCTATTTTTAAACTGTAAAAACATTTTTTTAAACAGGGAAAAGTTGATAAAATACAGAACCTAAAATATAAGTACAATTACAAAATAACTTTGGTAAGAATGATGAAAAACGGAGCATCACTTTACCTTTTCATCTGTGACCAGAACCCATTGTTGACTGAGGACCAAATTGTGTTGCATTGTTTGACTGCTATCAATCGCGAGGAATTTACTTGGCGCGACCACAGATTGCAGGCGGTAATGGTTTCCGGCTTTCAGGTTGTCATCCTTCTTAAACAAATGTCTGTCACTAATGTTTCCACCAGCCATCTCCAACTGTGAACACACAAAACACATTGTTTGGTCATGTTTTCTGTTTTGCTTAGCAGAAATTGCTCACAGTCTGTGGACTTGAAGAATGGCTATAACAAAGTGTAGTTCGCTTCTTCTTGTAGAAATCAGCTGTGGTCAGAGATTCAGGTAGAGGGCCACATCTGAAAACTGACTGACTCCTTTTCTAAGTGTTTTTACGTGGCCACGTAAAAGGTAGACACATGTTGGTTATATGTTGTGAAAATGAATAATGAATTTGTGAAAGATGTTTGTTTCACAGTTTTTCATGCTTTTTCATGCTTTTTCATGCGGTTTTTCATGCTTTATACCGATCTATACAGTGTTTATACTAAGAAACAAATATATATTTGTATATATATATATATATATATATATATATATATATTTCCCCCCCTCCTTATATATTGCTATTGATTGAAGGTTTATATTTACCAGCAGAGAGTTTCCATCCACATCCACCGTTGGTAAATAGTATTTGCCTCCATGCTTGAAATGTAAAGCAATATGGTTGCTGTCACGTTTCTCTATGTACACTTCAGGTTCTAAGGACAGAAGCAAGACAACGCATTAACTTTAAGTCACAATCAGGATGGAGTCGAGCTACAGCATAGATCAATCAGGCATTCTTTGGTTCTGTTAATCTGTTATTTTGAAATATGGTCATTAGAAAACAGTTGTACCCTGATTGTTTTGACCCTCAACAGCACAGAGCCTGAGTTTTCCCTCTGACCTCCGGACCGTCACAAATCTCCCTTCTTTAGTCTTCAGAACAGATGGATTGTTGCTGTGGACCATTGTCTCCTCAGTGGCGTTCTGACATGAGGAGGATAGAAAAATACATAATAATTCAGAAACACATTCTGCAGGACTTATTAAACTTCATAAACTCCAGTTTTCACACTAATCCCACGTCTTATTCGTACTCTCAGCTGTCCATTACGTTACAAAACTTTTATAGTTTTAGACTTGCGAAACCTTTAATTGTTCACGTTGGATTATTAACCAACCTGCTTGCAGCTGAGCGAAGCAGAGTTTTTATTTAAGCAGATTAGGCAGCTCAGTGACTCAGTTTTGGAATGAACGTTGGCATGAAAATGTGCTGCTCTCATCTGTCTGACTCTCACAACAAATTCAAGCACAAAGAGTCATTTTTGCACATGCAGACTTCTCCAAAGTCACAGCAAACCTTTCATGTAGGTGGAGTTTTTGTCCTTTATTTTGTTATATATTGTTTAGTACAGATTTCAATGCAAATCAAAATACAAAGTCTTGACTGTGTTAGATGTTCATCGGCACCCCTTGGTAGGATTTTAAACTCTTTCTCTTTTAGTTGATTAAATACCTGCAGTCATCACGCAGCTGCAGGAAAAATCTTTTAGTGTCTGCCTGCTCTGTAATTGTGACTTATGGACTGTATTGCATTGCTTGTACATAGCGCTCTGTGTATCAAGTCCCTTTAAAATATATTCAGGATTCTGCATCTTTCAGCATGATGCAATCTATCACAGCTGCCCCGCTATTCCCTCAATAGCATAGCATTATAAAAGTGTTGCTTTTATTGTGTCCACTATCAATATAATGGATTTTTGCCAATGAATCAAAGTGTAAACATATCGCAGTTGCCAACGAAAGTCCAACCAACCTGCAGAATGCCACTGCTCTTCATAAAGGTCGACTTCTTAAGGAGTCAAAGCTAAAGTAAGTTGTGGAAATCTACTTTATATTTTATAGTCTTTTCAAATATTGGACTTTAAAGGTACCTAAACCTGAAATTTCCAGACTCTCAAAGCTTTTATCATCACATCTAAATTCCAGGAGACAACAAATATGACGAGTCGTGACGATGAGTGGTAGTGTAGATGATGAAATACCAGATTTAGTTAAAAGATGAAAGAGTGTATTTGAATTCAAGCATATTTCTAAACGTACAAACCAAAAGTACCAATATCACACTGTAAAAAGTACTGCATTGAAAAAGTACATAAGTATGATCTGTAAAATGTACTCACAGTAACAAAAGTAAACGTAGGCTACTCAAAGCAGAGAATATACTAGTGCATACCAAGAGATTATTACTCATGCATCAGTGTCAGAGCAGCATTTTACTCCTGTGGCCGGTTGAGGTGGAGCTACATTTGAACTATGTCATACAGGGCTGCAACTAACGATGGTTTTCATTGTGGATTCATCTGATGGTCACTTTGTTGTTCCATCAATTGATTTATTTTAATACATTTTGTAAAAAGGTTAAAAGAAATAGTGAGAAATGTCCATCACATTGAGGACATTTCTCATTTCTTCAAATGTTTTCCGACCAACAGTCCAAACTGCAAATGTTTTTGAGTTTACTGTATTTTAAGGCAAAGATTAAGCACACGTCAGGAATATTATCACTCGATTAATTGGGTATCGGCATCGGCCTCATAAGTTAGAAGGGGGCTGCTAGATTTACTGGTAGGTTCAGAAGTCTCATCCAGACACACCCAGGTTTGGGCAACAAAAGTACTTGGTTAGGTTTAAGAAACTCATAACGTTAAGTAACTTTAAACTTTCAATAAGTCAACGTGACAGGGGCCCCAGGCTCCTGGAAGAAAGTCCTGTCTGAGCCATCCATCCACCCCAGCCTCCTTACTCGGACTTTGTCACTCTTTATGTGTCACCTGAACATGCTGCATCGCCTCACCTTAATAAATGGGTGATAACCGCCTCCTGAACCTACTAGTAGGTTAAGTAGTTTAGATTAGCCCATATGTTTGGAACAGATGTTGGATGATAGTGGCTAACAGCCTGACTCATCGTGTTAATCTCAGATTATGTAGAGGAGTTTAGGTTTGTACAATGCATCGTATTTAAAAAGGTCTCCATGTGTTTTTTAGTCCTATGTACAATCTGAATTTGTGAAAGTAAATAGTAAGCTGTCAGGTAAATGTAGTGGAGTAAAAAGTAGGCTACAATATGTCTCTCTAAATTGTAGTAGAGTATCTAGAAGTATAAATTCTCAAATACAAGTAGGAAACCTAAATTCCACCACTGCAATTATAAGAATTATAACACTAACCAACAGATGTCATTTTCTGCACTTTATACATTTTGTTAATAATCTGAAATTACGATTAAAGAAATTTAAATTAAACATGTGTACTTGTAATGAGGTATTTTTACATTGTGCTACTTTTACTAAAGAAACAGATCGGACTATTTCCCCTGCAGCGTGCCAACATAATTGGTTTAAAAGCCCGTTTTTATCAACACTGGACAGTTTTGTTCCGCCAATTACTGCAAAGCAGGCAGGAACAACTGGGACACATAGGACAACAAAGCAAGGTAAAAATAAGATCATTTCAGGTTTCTATTCTAGCCTTTACAAAGTGAAAAGCAGATTCATCACACTGTACATTTCTCCACTGCGAGAAAGGATTTCTGATTCTGATTAAAACCCCTCCTGCAGACGGGAATCACCAACATCTCTAATTGTGCTGCAGAATAGTGAGATGCAGCGTGCAGCCTGGCAACAAGTCGTGCATTGACTTCACCTCACTTTATTATAGTGCTGCCATAACAAAGTGAAACCCCCACCACACACAGTCATAAAAGGCAGAGTGCAGAGCCACTCTGCATGTTTCATATAATGCAATAGTCACTTACCGTCAGCAGTGAAGTCTTGTGAAGCTGTGAAATCGAGCCTGTGGTCGGTGAAGACGGGATCAGCTGCAGCAGGTCGGAGTGCTCTCCAGACGTCAGAGACGCGCAGCTATTTAAACGTGATGGACCAGCTCACTGACGCAGGCGCCGGAGACGTAATACGAGTCTGTGCCAGCGAGGGACGCGACGATGGGATGGACCCAAAACACACAGTTGTCGGGAAGGCACGGTGTGCAAAACAAGTCTGCTCAACGAAGTAAGCGACTTCAACTTGCTGAATGTTTTCCACGAAGCGGCTGAAAGAAAAACACTGGACACTGTATTTCTGTTCTTTCTGTTCATTTCTAAACGCCAGATACAAAGAATAACGTCGCTGTGATCTGGCAGAGTCTGCAGGTTGATCTGGATTTTCAAGCCTGGGCAGGTCAACGCACAAGGGGGCTCCAGGGCAAGAAAAGAGAAACTCTGGGCCCCTGCTGCCCCCCCCCCCCACTCACTCACTCATTCCTCCCACTCTGTGTATGATTAGTTTATAGCGCCCATGCAGATCAGTGCACACAGAGTGCACATTACACTCATTGTCCCCTAGAAATATGTTCATATTAGTCACACTAATCCCTGCTTAATGAATCTAGTTCATAAACTTACAGAGAGGAGAAATAGACTGGAATTCAGAATAAAGAATAAATATGACTAAAATAAGAAACATTGAATATCAGCAATAAGAATGACAGAATCTAAGCAATATAAGTACAAAATATCAGCACGGGCGTGAAAAGCATCAGCAGCAAAAGTGTAGGGTGTCTGTGATGGAGACTCTCAGGGAGCTAAAGCTCATCTGCGTTGATGTGGACAGATCTGCGTCTGATCTTCTAGGGAGTCTTAAAATCCACAATATTCTCAGTTGTTCTTTTTTTATGTTTAAGACCAGTTTGTTGTTGTTGTTGTTGCACCACGTTGTCAGGTTCAAACCCTCCTCCCTTACCCGATGTCTAATGTGAACACGATGACAGTTGTATCGTCCAAGAACTTCCTGTTGAGATCTGAGATTAGATAAAGGCTGAGCTTCTACACAGACACTCCAACAGTCAGCGAGCCTGTTTCTAGTTAGTTCACATCCTGAGTCCTAAGTTAGGTTTCCCAAAGTTTTTACTTCACTCAAAATAAAAAGGCGACACACTTTCTATGGTATCAAAATTACACCATTAACATAGAAATCACCATATTTAAAACCTGTTAAATAATGATGTTGCAGCAAAGCCTGTTGAGGCTGTTTTCCAGGTGCACAACAGTCAGAATTCGGGGCTGTCAGAGCAAACGATGGAAGGTTTGTCACACTCTTAGCCTAAGACAACTCGACTCGATACAAAAATAACTCAAATAAGACTGAAGGCTATTCGGCTCATGGTTTTTTCTGGAAAGAGGAAGCTATGGTTGTCCCACACCAGAATGTCTAATCAGCAGGGAAAACCTAAAAGGGTTCGTGCAGGGTACCTCGGAAAAAAAAAAGAAATCACTGTGAAGGGTGTCACTGGTTCAGGTTAGGGAAAGGGTGTGGTTTTGGTTAAATGTTAACAAAGTCAACACGTGTGTCATGCTTTAAGTCACTTTTTCAATATTGTCCAATAGTGCCTAAACATGAATACAACGTTTTATGTGCATAAGTTGCTGCTAGCATTTAGGAACGTAGGACAACTAATAAAACATGTTGTGTCAGTGAACATTTACCAGATATGTTAAACAACTCAGGACTTGCCAGATACATGAATTAACCACGGCTATAAG
>JAVQJL010011553.1:12500-18405 GCA_036024295.1 Nannoperca obscura
ATAGAATAAAAAGCCTTTATTAGACTTAAGTGACATTTGTAACGCATGTAATTGAGTGTGTAAACGTGGTTTGAATAGTAATATATTCAGTGTTTAGTGCTCTGGGACGTGCTCCCGCTGTCAGGTGCTTCCTGCTGTCAGGTGCTTCCCGCTGTCAGGTGCTTCCTGCTGACGTCCTGTCTCAGGTCTGAGCTGCTGCTGCTGCAGTGAAGGATGTGAACACTCCCACAGTGACACGCCGCTGCCCTTCTCCCTACTTCTGTCATCATGCCTTCAGTCATAAAGCCTCTCCTCTCTCTCTGACCTCTGCAGTCGAGTCCTGGAGCTCCAGCAGCAGCCGCTGTCGCAGGGATCCTCTGGCTTCAGCAGGTGAGTGACGGACTCTTCTTCTTCTGCACGTTTTCTGTGAAGATGAATCTGGTTGAGGTCCAGCGAGGAGGTCACGGCGTCTGTGAACCAGAGGCTTTTTGTTAAAAGGAAGTGAAAATGAAGTTTAACGGCTTCTGACTTCCAGAGAGACTCGGCAGTGAAGCCAGGTGTTTCCAGTGGTGGGAAGCAGCTGCGTCCATGTTCTGGTGCCGTGTTGAGGTCGAGCTCTGCCACAGCTGCAGTTACTGACAGGTTTCAGTGTAAAGCTGAGGCTTGTGACTCTTTAACAAAGTGTGTTGCTGCTCACACTTGTTAAAAAGAGACATTTTGCCTCTAAACTTTAATTTAAATGATCGGATATTTCACAAAAACATTTGAGGAAACAGTAAAATGCTTCAGTGTTAATAATCTAAGACATTAGTAAAATGTAATGTACTTTAGATACTTTCAGTAAAAGAGCTGCTGTGACTTAACTCGTGGGACTTGAATGCAGCACTTGTTCTGATGGTTTCAGTGCTTTTACTTCCTGTGCAGTTTGCACATCAGCACAATGATCTGCTGTTAGCAGAAAACAACACAGCTGGTCTGACGGAGGAAGGTGAGCTGCTCACGTCTTATTGTCTACGTGTTGCTTTCACTCCGTCACAAGGTTCAAACCTGATTTATTACGAATTTATGGATGAAAACATTTGATTAACTTGAGAAATGAGTCCCGAATAAAAAGCACAAAAAGCTTTCGCTGGTTTGAAAAGCAGGACTTCACGTGTCGTTTCTGTCGTTCAGCGTTGTGTTCAGGAGACGTCGAGGATGTCGGAGAGCCGAGTGTCGATGGATCCCGGGCTGAACGGAGCCTCTAAGCAGATGGTACCCCCTCCCTCCTCCAGCATCACGCCTTCTCGTGTAACCGGAGACTTCTGGGATGAACAAAGTGTTTCCTCTCAGTCCGCAGGTTCGGACCAGCAGCGTCACGGCGCCACCGTCAGCTTCCACCACATCCACTACAAGGTGACGCAGGGAGGAGGCTGCCTGTGTCGGAAGAAGCGCACGACCAAAGACGTCCTCATCGACCTCAAGTGAGTCTCTAACACCTGAAACCTGTAGATGCTTAAAGCCCCGATGTCCCGAAGATCAGGTGCAGATCAGATCAAGTCACATGACGCAGGCTGGGGTTTCAGGTGGAGCCTCTGCACTCGCGACACGCTTCAAAATCAGTTGAACAGAAGAGAGAAAAGTAATAGATGTGATATTGATGTTAATATTAATAAAACTAATGCTAGTAGCAGTTTAATAATGACAGAAACAGCAGGTGCTGCTGCTCCGGAGGCAGAAACACCTGCAGATTATCCCCCGTTAGCGGCTGAGCTACACCACAACTCTTCTATTCTACTGTCATGTTCCCAGCTGGCTACAATGCTAGTGCTAGCTCGCTAGCTGTGGAACTAAACACTTGGCAAAGACGCGTGAATGAAATACGCTCTGTGACTTTTCTGCTGTAACTTTTTAACACGCTTGTTAGCTCGGCTGCTAATGTGACAACACGTTTACACTCGCGCTGATGTGTTGAAGTGTTCCTCTGTTTGTGGAGGAGCTTAAACAAGCTGACTAGCCGCTAACCAGCTCTGATAGCTTCCTGTGGCTCTCCGACGCTCAGACCTGTCAGGACGGCTCGATGTTGATCAAACGTGTGCGTCAAGAGTTCATCAAGACGTTGAACTCGAGGCAAGAAATCTGCGTTTGAGCCACTCCAGTGATGCCGTCGTGTATCAGCAGCTCCAGCTCCCGAAACACAGAGACACTGAGGCTCGTTTGGTCCTCGGAGGCTTGAATAAATAAAGGCTGAGCGGAGTGTCTGAGGCTGCACAGCAGGTGCTGCGTGTTTGTCTACGTGCCGACGGCAGCCGGCCTGCAGGCCAGCGTGACCCCACAAGGCCCGCTTGGATCAAACACTCGGGTTTTGGAGGAACAGGAAGGAAGTGTTGCTCAGGTTCTTCCACAAACACACAGTGAACACAATGACTCTCAGCTTAAAGCAACAAACAGACACTGGCAGGAAGCTGAGCGGCTTCCACACCTGAGTGAGAACGTTCAGGGTGTTTCAGTCACAGAAACACACGAGGTCAGACTCTGGATTTTAGCCTCCATAGCTTTAAACTAGCCGTGCTAGCAGCTAGCCGTGCTAGCAGCTAGCAGCAAGGCTGACAGACGCACACGTCGCTCTGACTGAATCCTACGGTTTCCTCACAGTTTCTTTAACTACACGCAGCGTTGGTATTGATGCTCCCCAGAGGATGAACCCCACTGAGTCGATCCTCTGACCTTTCCTCTAGCGCCTCCAGCAGGTCAGACTGTTCACTGAGGCTGTGCGGTCGTTATGAAAATGGTCAAAGTCTTTGCTTATATGTGTGTGTTATGAAAACGGCAGTGGGTCAAAGTGCACTGTGTGTGTGTGTGTGTTCTCTGTGTGTGTGTGTGTGTGTGTGTTCTCTGTATGTGTGTGTGTGTGTGTGTTCTCTGTGTGTGTGTGTGTGTGTGTGTGTGTGTGTGTGTTCTCTGTCTGTCTGTGTGTGTGTGTGTGTGTGTGCGCAGGTTACAGGGTGGTATGTGGGACTTTATTGTTCAGTGTAATCATTGACCAGTCCGACTCAAAGTTGAAGGTTGTTTCAGTCGGTCGGTGTTTTTAACCTGGTTTAATAAAAATGTTCTTATTATTATAATAATATAATAATATATAACTGTTTGTTGTGATGGTTTAAACATGTTTATTTATATAAAAAGTGAGCGTCTCACTTTTCTCTTCAGAACGTTTAGAGGTTTGTGATTTATATTGAACAGATTTTCACTGAGTTCAAACTTCATTTTGTCCGTTTGTAGAGATCATAAACAGTTTAAAATAACACTGAAGAAGAAAAGATGGAAACAAACACATGAAATAAAGAAAGACATGAGGACAGAAGGTTGCAGCATCATGGTTTCAGTGGTGAAAATGAAGCCGTGTCATGTTTCATGATATTTGCTGACGGAAAAAGGAGCTAAAACTCAACAGCTGAGTCATAAAAGTCTCATGAGTCGTTCCGAGAGGAAGCAGAAACTCAAGCGTCAGCGTTTACTCCGTCTGCAAAAGCACCCAAATCCTCAAAACCTCTTTCACTTCCTCACAAACATGACGACATCACACCTGCAACACACAGAACCCGTTAGCTTAGCACAGCTAGCACGCTGCTGTCTGTTTAATCTCTACAAGATCATGTTCAAGTCTTTTTGTTTCCTTATGCTAAGCTAAGCTAACCGGCTGCTGGCTCTAGCTTGGTATGTGCCGTGTGTCTTAATCAGGGAGATTTTGTGTAGTGTGTATATATATAATATATATTTATATATAATATATATATATATATATAATATATAAATAACATATAATAGATGTTAAGATTCGACATGTTGGTACTTTGTTGTCTGAAGCGCTGACGTCCGTGTGTCTCTGTCTCAGTGGGATCATGACGCCGGGGCTGAACGCCATCATGGGAGCGACAGGAAGCGGCAAGTCCTCGTGAGTGTGGGAACATGGCCGCCGCCCCGTCCGGCTTCAGGCCGGAGAGAAGCGGCGTGACCACGAGGAGTAACGGCTCGTTTGTCTTCAGGTTCCTGGACGTGTTGGCAGCGAGGAAGGACCCCGCCGGGCTGACGGGGGAGGTCCTGATCAACGGGGCCCCTCAGCCCCCAAACTTCAAGTGTCTGTCTGGATACGTGGTGCAGGTGGGTGAGACAGGCAGAGAGGCAGGCAGAGAGAGACAGGCAGGCAGGCAGAGAGAGACAGGCAGAGAGAGAGGCAGAGAGAGAGACAGAGAGACAGGCAGAGACACAGAGATACAGACAGGCAGGCAGAGAGACAGACAGGTAGAGAGACAGGCAGGGAGAGAGGCAGACAGAGAGACAGGCAGAGACACAGAGAGACAGACAGGCAGGCAGAGAGACAGACAGGTAAAGAGACAGGCAGGCAGAGAGACAGACAGGCAGGATGGGAGCCTCTTTGATTCAGGAGAGTTTCCTGGTCGAGTTCAGGAACAATAAGATCAAACATTACATACAGTCGCACAAACAGCACGTATCTTCTGGTGGTTACTCGTGGTTACCCGTGGTAACCGGTGGTTACCCGTGGTTACTCGTGGTTACCGGTGGTTACCCGTGGTTACCCGTGGTTACCGGTGGTTTGCTGTCTCCAGGACGACGTGGTGATGGGAACTCTGACGGTGAGAGAGAACTTCAGCTTCTCTGCGGCGCTGCGTCTCCCGGCCGCCGTCTCCCAGGAGGAGAAGCAGCAGAAGGTCAACAAACTGATCCAGGAGCTGGGGCTGAGCCGGGTGGCCGACTCCAGGGTGAGGGGGGGGAGAGGGAGGGGGGGGGGGGACGTCAAAGTGCAGCCAGAAACAGTGTGATTAACAAAGTGTGTGTGTGTGTAGGTGGGCACACAGCTGATCCGTGGGATCTCCGGCGGCGAGAGGAAGAGGACGAACATCGGCATGGAGCTCATCATCGACCCGTCCGTCCTGTTCCTGGACGAACCGACCACGGGGCTCGACGCCAGCACGGCCAACTCTGTGCTGCTGCTGCTGAAGAGGTCGCACGCACGCACGCACACACGCACACAGAGAGACCCACACACACACACAGAGACAGTAACACACACAGAGAGAGACACACACACACACACACAGAGACACACACACACACACAGACACAGTAACACACACAGAGAGAGACACACACACAGACACACAGAGAGACACACGCACACACACAGACACACACACACACACACAGAGACACACACACACATACACAGACACAAACACACACACACAGAGACACACACACACATACACATACACACACACAGAGACACAGACACACACACACACACAGAGACACACACACACACACACACACACACACAGTGTGTTAGCGTGTGTACAGTTAGCTGGTGATGCGTTCAAGGACCCTCAGACATGTGAGAGCTGTTGGCCTCTGAGCAGCAGCAGTGTCCCTGTGAACGTGTTGTTAAGCAGCAGAGTTAGAATCTTCAGAGTGTCCTTGAACGCACCAACAGGAAGCCTGTCGCGTGCGTGCTCGTGTGACGGCCGCCCCTGTGTTCAGGTCCTGCAGAACCTGGTGGGCTCGGGCCTCATCGTGCTGGTGGCCGTGGGCTTCAAGACGAAGCTGGCGGCTCTGACTCTGGCGGTCTGGCTGCTCTGCATCAACTTCACCTTCAACGCCTTCTGGAACGTCTCGTCCTACAAACCCACGCACGACTTCCTCAAGTACGACTTCTTCCAGACCACGTCGGTGATCGGGGGCCTGCTGCTGGTGGTGGCCCTGGGGCCCGGGGGGGTCTCCATGGACGAGAAGAAGAAGGAGTGGTGAGGGGGGGGGAGACTCCATGGACGAGAAGAAGGAGTGGTGGGGGGGGGGGGGGGGGCACCAGGGATTAAAAGGAAACGATTTTAAAAAGGAAACCAAAATTGAAAAAAAAAAAAAAAAGATA
>JAVQJL010011554.1:0-11600 GCA_036024295.1 Nannoperca obscura
TCCAACCTGACGGAACTGGAGAGGATCTGCAAGGAAGAATGGCAGAGGATCCCCAAATCCAGGTGTGAAAAACGTGTTGCATCATTCCCAAGAAGACTCATGGCTGTACTAGCTCAAAATGGTGCTTCTACTCAATACTGAGCAAAGGGTCTGAATACTTATGACCATGTGATATTTCAGTTTTTTCTTTTTTAATACATTTGCAAAAATGTCTACATTTGTTTTTTTCTGTCAAGATGGAGTGCTGAGTGTACATTAATGAGAAATAAAATGAACTTTTTTCGATTTTAGCAAATTGCTGCAATAAAAAAGAGTGAAAAATGTAAAGGGGTCTGAATACTTTTTCACTGTATCTAATGAGCTGCAGTCCACTTAACGACCACCAGTGTCATTAATAACATAAGATGAACCTTTATTAGTCCCTTAATGGGGAAATTGCAGAGGTTCATGGACATGAACCTTTAAGTAAGCAGTAGAGCATGTGGTGTTCTAAGATGAGAAAAAAAAAGGAATGTGTTGTGTTTTAGTCCATCCTTTTTTACATCTGGACACCTAGGAGTGCATTTTGACTCTTTCATCATGACCACAGAAGAAACAGCTGCTCTGTTTAAATCAGCATCCATTTTAAGGATGTTTGTAGTCATTTTAACCCATGGTCAGTTCAGTTTCACAACTTAAATGAATCATAAGTCGTGTTGCTATGGTTACAATTAGATATACACCGTGGCGACTGATTTTGAAAGGTGAACAATGTGAGTTGTCTCCATATAATAATTTTAACAAAAGCCTGCCAATTAAACAAACCAAGTATATTCTAGGGCCTTGGTATAACTGAATACTAGATGCAATATGGTACATATATATATGGTCATCCTCTTGCTCACCTGCATAGATGAGTTTTTGTCCCACAGCAGGAAATGCATCTTTTCCTCTGTCCTCCTCTATTTTCTTCTTTAGGGCTTCCACCTGACAAACATCAACAGATAGAATGTTGATATTACTGGGAGAGTTATTGAAACTAAAACTACTTCTACTTCAAATGGTACACTGTGTCACTGAAACTTAAAGAGGGTCAGCATGGACTAATGGGGGCTGCAGAAAATATCATATGTTATGGGAAGGTGTTACTGTTCAAACCAAATACGTGCTGAGACAAGAACCTGTATTAGGCCAGAGCTGGCAGTTTGTATACCAGGGTTTCTGTCTAGACTGTCTAATCAACAATATTATAAGAAGCTGGCTTTAGCTGTTGGCAAAAGGTTGATATTCTGTATATGAAGAGATAATGTTGCTCCATCCATTCATGACTGCTTGATAGCAGGAGTTGGAATTGCTTAACTTGTCATGTACAGCAAAATAAGCTCTTTGGCTAATTCTAATGCCATATCTTCATACAATCCATGTTCTGAAGACTGTGAGAATAAAACCAGTCGAGGCAGATGAGTGCCCCCCATAGAGCCTGGTTCTGGTTCTGCTCAAGGTTTCTGTTTCTGTTAAAAGGGAGTGTTACAGGATTAAATAAGTATATATCCTCGCAATTAATTAATACAAAAGCTACCATGTCTGGTGAATAACCAGTCTTCCAATTACTACCTTAATGTAAAAAGAGGTTTCAAATATTGCACCGTCATTCATGGTCAGAATCCGAAACGAGTCAAACACTATCAAGTTGAAAGAAAGTACCAACAACATTTCCGGTCGGTGAGTTCAATATAAACTATCCAATCTGAACAGACAGAGTGTTTAACGTCCTGAAGAATACCAAAAATACTAAGTAAAAACAGCCAGTGGACAGACTTTATATTTTACTGTACTATTTAGCAAATGAACAAGTAAATTTGGATTGAATGTTTTTTTCACAGAGTGCACTTTGAAATGCATGTAATTTTCGTACAGGTGTTACGCTTTTACCTTGAAGGGAAACTTGCTCAATTCCGGTCTTACACACGCTATTATTACATTTACCGTACACAAACTCCGTTACTGTAGGATCCTGCACAAATGCTAACTTGTCATTTTTCACTCTGACATTATTTTTTTCGAAAAAAACTAAATAACTAGTCTACATCCTTTATAGAGTTGAGCAACCGTTACCGCGGCCATGTCTTAACATTAGCTAACATTCCCGTATGCTACAGTCTACGTGAGGGACTATGACGGGAGGGCTGCTCCCGGCCTGACCGTGTTTACTTCAGCCCCGTTAACTTCTACTCACCGTCAATTCTGGGTCTATTTCTATTTTGAACGTCTGCTGTTGGAGGGTCTTCATTGTTATCGTCAGCATGTTTCTACGCGGTGTCAGAGGCAGCTTGGGTCAGTTTCTCGCCTGTACCGCTCTTTTTTTTTCAGTATCTATTTATCTGGGTCGAAATGTATGTGTGACTCAGCTGTCTCAGTGCCGCGGAGAAGGCTGGACAGGGACGCCATCTACTGCTGGAGGCTAGGCACCATAGACGTATATACGTGGTGCCACCTTCAAGGGCTGTTGGACATATTGGAACTCGGAAACCGCTGCTAAATTAACCAATAAAACGGTGTCTTCATGTCGTCATCTGGTTTATCTCTTTATGTCTTGGTTCATCTGACCCTGACTTTCTTTCAGACTTAATGATGTGATGATGGCCCTCGCAATGCATCCATAATACCTAAGGGTCAGTCTTAAAAAAAGTGTGAAATCCTTATAATGCATGTACAGTTCCTTAATACACTGTATGCTCACACTTCTATTTCAAATCACTGAATGTAATGCCTGCATCTTCCCTATGTTGCAAACTGAGGACTTTCCCATTGAGTATGCTATAACATGTCAGGAGTTAAAACCTTACAAGCAACATTAAGACAAGGGCAGTGGTTCACAAGGTAAATCTAAATGCTGGTGAGATAATAAATGGAACCTGAAAGCACAAAAAACATTTCTTCTTGCAAAAATGTATCTCTATTGGACAATTTGACCTCTTCAAGCATTTCAAATGTCATCAAAACACAACAACAAACACTAATCAGAGAGGGAACAACCACTCATTTGTTGAACTGGTCACTATCACTACCTGTAGATATAAATATGTATACCTGTGAGGAGGGGGTCACAAGTAGGCAGCACTTTAAGGGATCCCAAGCCTTTGCCCATTAAAGGGGTACTCCAGTGATTAGTATTGGACTCATAAAGTTGGGGGGCCCAGAAGAGTCACATTTTTTAAAAAGAATGGTCAGAATCTAAGCACAAGAGGTATTGGTAATTAGGGATATCCTGATTTATCCCTTGTATGGGTCAAATTCCAAAAATATAGGATTTTTATAATGATTGATAATTGTATCGATTTTACAATATGGAAAAATGTTTAGATGATCTAATAAGCTAGTCACGTGACATATCTAAAACAAACATAGGATTCTACATTTCCTATAATGCAACCAATAGCATCTTTCTATCAACTGAGTCTGATGACATCACTATGGCATCTTGACAAAGCTACAGAATATATTATAAAACTATTTTTACAGTCAGAGTTGTACTTACCTTTCTAAAATCCACTGAATTCCCCTTTAGGGATCAAATACAGTTATCCAGTTTCTTATTACATACTTATCTTACCTTTATCATACCATCTCATACTGTACGTAACCCAGTGAAATATTAGTGAATGGAGGTGTTGATCACCAATATTCTATCTGAAAATATTTGTTGTGAAAGTGTGGAAGGGTATTGAATGGTATTGTAGATTTACGACAGCACAGGCTCATGTTTGCTGTGGCACAAGTTCCGTTGTAGCATATCATTTGGTTAAAACCTAAACTGGGCTCTTGGATAATGACGTTATCGTACACGTGCTGAATGGCAAAGCCAAGCATGCAAGAGGCACCATCCATTTCATCTAGATATACTTGTCACTTTCATAGCAAGATCACATGCAGGTACATGTATTCAGTGGTTCTGATGCTGACACAACTTCAACAACCAGGATGACAAATACAGGCTTGGTATTTAACTTTGTTCACACTCCACATACTTGTGCCACAAATTTAGAAAATGTTTGCAAACATTTAACCTTAACACTTTTTGAGTACTGACCAAAATGTGCCCTTCGCATCAAGAATTATGTTGTCATCAAATTATTGTGTACTTACTCTTTGATCAGAAACGTCCTGCTCTGTTGGACAAAGATACATTGTTCAGTTTGGCATGTTTTGTTAAGTGAGAACAAGGCGTTTAAGCCAGTGGGCAGCTGAAGAAAGAGACGGGTTACCATCACAAACCTCCCGATCTCATGTGACTGAAGATCCATACTTTGATCTTGTGATAACTGAGCCAACTTGAATTTGCTAGTGAAGGCCATGGGATGTGGTTAAAAGCTCAGAAAAAGTAAGTGGACCTTGAGTTGAGATTCTTTTGTGAAGGGGTTTAAATGTGTTGTGGTTGTCTGTATGGAAACTCAGGTATTATATCAGTACTGATATAGTAAACATTTAGCCCCTACCAGGGTTTTCCTCACTGGCCACTGTGGCAGGTTACTGAACATTTCAATCAGCCACCTAATTACTTTGTCTACTTTATCACGAAACATTAATCCCTACTATTCTTTATTTAACAATTGCTTTTTAAATATACAATTAAGTTAAGAAAATCTTGGAATGGCATAGTTGCAGATGCCCTGAATGTTATACCTGCCACAGACAACATTTACCCTGTATTTAGCACCATTTTATTACCTAGTAAATATCTCCCTCACACCACACTGAAATAAGACAACATTCACAACTATCACTGAAAACAGTGTCAGCTTGTTGAGAGTAGCTTTAATTTATTCACTGAAACTCAAAAACAGTCACTCGTTGGGAACAATGAGAAAATGAGGATTGTAAAAATCACAGTTTGTCTAATACACACACACACACGCACACGCACACGTTGGAGGAGGACATATGTCCAAAATCAGAGCTTTGGGAACTGACATGTTTTCAGGGAACGATTGTATGAATGATTGAATAAATTATGAAGGGGCCAGTTAAGAAACAGTACTTCATCACACAGGAGAAATAAAAGTGCATGAACTAGACATCACAGACCCTCGATTTACGGACATCCCAACAATAGGCAATAATAAAAATGGATTGGCTCTGAGAGGATCTGCAGGATGCACATACACTGTGGGAGCGACCGCATTCAGTAAATCACATTAAATTAGAAAGTTCTCAACACAAACAGAAGGAAAAACAACATGTAAACCCTCCTCCCTAAGAAGAAAAAAAAAGAAAACCTGACCCCACCTTCAACCCCGCCCCCACCCCTGAATAAAAGGCTGCTGTATGAAAGTCCACAGGGCTTTCGCTGATTTCCTGACCGAGTCCCTTCCTCTACAACTCATCCTTCTGTTTGACATCGCCATCCTCCTCTTCTGTCCCAGCGTCCTCATCCGTCTCATCATGCTCGCCCTCTTCCTCCTCATCCTCCTCGCCCTCTTCCTCCTCTTCCTCCACCTCCTCCTCACCACCACCTTCAGTGTCCTTCTTGCTCTTCTCCTCCTCCTCCTCCTTCTCCCTAAGCTTCCTCTCCATGTCCTCCTGCTCCTCCTTCATCTTCTTCTCTGGACCCTGGTGGGCAAAGAAGACAAGTTGTTTTAATGTTTAAGTTGACAATGCTGAATACTATTTGATGGATATTCTCAAAATGACCACAGGTATTTTGATGTCACACTGCAGATGACAATTCTAACTAACTTATCTTGAATTTAAAAACACAAAACATACAAAACACTCAAAATATTAACACTTTACACTGCCAGGAGTATACTTACATACGTACACTATGTTTGAAACCTGTTACAATCAAATGTGACAAGCTGATGTCCTAACTGAAACCACTTTGTTAGTAACAGACATTCAATGACAACTAGTGGGGGGTCTGGGCTGCCCTCTGACATTGGTGCAGTTTGAAATGCATGCTGATGATAAGTATTTGTCACTACTAGCCTGTGTGTTTAGTTTTTGAAATGTCAAAAGGATGGACTCTAGAATCCACAGTATATAGCAGGTTCTCCATACAGTGTATAGTACAGTCCTACCTTAGTAGCTCCCCAGGTTTCCTTCCCAAACTCCTCGGCTTCTTTGACATCATCAGTGATCAGGAAGTTGTCAAAGATGGTGCCAGATTTAACCTGAACAAAGAGCCAAACACATCAATGATCATGATTATTATAACCACAGAGCATGAAACATCACACACAAAAAGTCTGTATCCTACATTTCCTTAGACCCCATAATTCAGTGATTACAACTCTCAGTGGGTGAGTAGTACTCGTTACCTGCCACAGATCCAGGCCCAGTACTCCAATGTTATCAAACTTGTACATGGTGGCGTCATGAGTGTACTCTGGGTTATCAATCTCAGGGTGGACCCAGGCTCCCTTGTAGTCAGGGTTGTCAATCTGCTTGGGTTTCCATTCACCCTGTAAAGACAAGGCGAGAGGGGTTAGGGCTACAAGAAGTAAGGCCTTCAGTTCGACCCCTATATCCTAACCCCGACTCGAGCCTTAAAAACACATCCGTTTAGTCTGACAAACACCGGTAAAAGGATTTCAAATGGAGATTAATCATTAAAAGCCGTACTTTATATTCTGGGTTGGTGATCATAGGAGGTTCCCACTCTCCATCCATGTCCTCGTCCCAGTCCTCAGGCTTCTTGGCATCAGGGTCAGGAATGCTTTCTGGTTTTTCCCAGTCCTGGAAGACAGATTTGGAGTAAAAATACAATATTATAACATGGTGCACACAATAAAACACCAAATGTGACCTTGGTGCCGTACATGGATAACTAAATTAGCAGTTCTGAAGCTCAAACCAGCAAAAGTGGAACTTATTCCCAACGTCAGGATGAAACCCAAACATAAGGTCAACTTCAGATACAAATGTTTCCTTTTGTTAAGAACACCAATGGAGTAATTCAGGTTCGATTGTGATTTTAGATGAGAACATGGAGAAAATCATAAAGATATTTTGGTGTAGTTTTTAAATTCAAGAGTAAAACATTTCCAGCACAACACCATCCAGGCTGTCCAACAAATCATATGATCGGCACTCCAGCCAGTCATATGAATGTTGATCATGGTTTCAACTTAACTGCTTTACTGCTGAATAAAAGCCCATCGTTACTCAAGACAACTTAACAGGGTTCTTTTAGCCTGGATTAGTAAACCATGTTTGAAGAAGATGATTTGGGAGAGTTCCAGGTTTTATTCTGCAAAGTTAACAAAGCACCTTGGTAAATGGACTTCACTTATATAGCCCTTTCAACCTTAACGGTTCTGCAACAGCTGGGTAACCTTCTCTTTGGAACTATCCCAGGGTGTACTGGAAGATACATTCCAAAGCAAGTTTTCAAAGTTCCAAGAGTTTCATATATCATATGCGGTAAATACAGTTAAGCTGAAAACCCAAGCCATGACTCCCACCTCAGGTTTGGTGTCGCTGGGGTCGTCGATCTTGGCCCTGTTGTCCCAGTCGCTGGGTTTCTTGGCCTCTGGGTCCTTGATCTTCTTCGGGGGCAGCATGTCCCAGTCCTCCTCCAGAGAACCCGACTCCACCTTCTCATTATTGATCCTCACCTCGTAGGTCTGGTCAGGATTCAGGATGAGTGTGTACAGATGGGTCAGCTCGTCATCCTGGAGAGAGGGAATTTAGAGTGAGCAAGAATCTTAAGACAAAAGCCTATAAATAAAAACAACTTTATGCAGTAGTTACCTTGCATTTGATGTCTTTCTTGATGAGGTGGTTCTGGCCCTTGTAGTTGAAGATCACGTGAACCTTCTTTGTGCTGTAGCCACAGATGTCAGGCCCTGAAGACACAGGTTATGTCATGTTATTACTTCAGTTTTCTTTAGAAACAGCTTGATGTAAAAATGACATGTCAGGAAAATGCACAAGCATCCTTCCTGGTGTCTCTCCTCCAACCCTCGTTTTCTGTGGTTGAGGACGACTCACCAAACATGATGTAATACTGCGAGTCTCCGTGCATGTCGCTCTGGTCGAGATTAGCGGGGAAGATTTTGACGTAGCCACCTCCGCAGTCAATCTTCTGCTCATGCTTAATGGTGTACTGGATGACCAGGGGTTTTCCCTCGCTGCTAAAGGGCTCAAAGCGGGACGACAGGGCGTAAAAGCGGGCGTCCTGGCTGGTCTGGATACCTGGTGTAGGTGCAGATGAAAAACTGTTAACAAGGGCTCAAAGCTATTAATGTCTTTTGTTTGTGACTGTATAGTTGTTTCTTACTGATCAGGTTTCCCTGAAAAGTGTGCCCAATGTATTAAAAGTTAGTGGTGTAAATAGGGGCCCAGAGGTAAATGTTTGCCCCAGGGCTCCATGGCAGGTTATTCCAGTCCTGGATATAATCTCAGCACATACACACAACAGGACAATTCCTTGTGTTTAGTAGTGGTTGTATGGACAGCAGGTCATATACACAAACCTCCTTTACCTACATTTGCATGTATTTGAAATATGCAAATTCACCCATTTCAGACAAAGTATTTATATCAATTGTCTATAACAGCATATAGAAGAATTACCTTTATCAGCCTCAGCATCCCCATAGAACTTTCCAGCGCTCAGTTTCCATTGGCCATAGTCTGACTTGTGCTTGGACTCAAGCCAGCGGCTCTTCCATCCATCTGAAACACAGCAATCCAACTTAACTGGTTACTGCCTGTTAGCTGACATTAACTACTTTGTATAGTCTATTAAACTGCTGTGCTCCATAAGAAGACTTTGCAGTGCAATAACACGACTTCAAAATAAAAGCTGACGTCTGAAGAATGACGGGTTTGTGTGGGGATGGGGGGTCTTGCCCTCACTGTTTTTCAGGCTACATTTTAATAGTTTGTAATACTCAAATGTTATCTAAATAGTTAACAGATTTTTTTGATATGTCCTTCGAAGTTCTACTTTTCTTCTAACTGGTTCGGCACATCGAGGACAGCCAGGAAGTAGTTGTAACAGAAAAGCCTGCAGCCGAACTGGATCTCACCTGGAAGCCCTCAACATGGATCAGCGCAATATCAAAAGTGAAAGAATATTTGGACTCCTACGATGATGTCAACTGCATTGACTAAATTCAGACAACCTCCGTTTTAAAAAGAATAACTTAACTGCCGTAATACCCTGCGTTAGCTAATTTTAAAGCGAACATTAACACCTTGACACTTGACGTGACCTGACCTATTATAAGGGGTTAAATGAATGCAGACATGTCATTTTAAAATAAACATATGGTTTAAAACGCCAGATATTAAAGAGAAACGATAAGCCAGTCACTTTCACAACACAATCCTGCAGACATAGGACAAGAAGACATGGCTATACTTACCTCCATCCAAAAACTGTTCCTTGAAGTAGACAGTAGCGTCAACAGTGACAGCTATGGATGCAAAAACGGCAAAAATCGCCACTGGAAGCTTCATGTCGGCAGCCTCGGTCCTGTGGCAGCGAGAAAAGGAGCAGCCTTGAGGTGAAATGAGCTAATAAAGCCTGGAGGAAATGTAACCTGAGAATTTACAGTGACGAGCCCTGCACAGATGGCCGCGGCTCATTGGACAACCGTCTCGCCAATGAAATGAGACCACGAGTTACTTTTCGGAAACGCTCGGGTTGCATCGGACGAAGTTCGGAGATGGGCGGAGTGGATCCAGCCCTACCCTGCACGCCCACAATGCCGTTTAAGGATTTCACCACGTGTTTCCGGTTATGAAGAATAAAGTGCCGTACTGGATGTGGGTGGGGCTAGAACAGCGCTGCTCTCCTGCTGTATTCACGGACTATGGGAAAAATCCTGATTGTACAGATCTGATAATTCAGATAATTAATTTCTGATATAATCAGAACTGATTATACAGTGGATCAGAACTGATTATACAGTGGAATCAGATAGTAATGAATACGTTTTTAAAATGAATACTCCTGATTCTTAATAAAGCTTTTGTAAAAAAGAACAAGAGAGATCAAATTCAACTTTCATTTGAGGGTCTGTACAGTGGTTTAAAGGTGTGTTCCAGATGCCTAAGTGCTCAACACAATGACGTTGAATCTTTAGTTACCACAGCTGTGAAAGGTATGGTTGCAGGTCATACCTGCTGCTTTTCTGCCACATTGGATGTATTTGGACATTAAAGGCTTAATTTCAAACGCATTGCCTATTTCATTATTTTAGTTTTTAGGTGCATTTAGGATTGGCCTTATTTCTTCTTTATTATCTTAGGTGGAGAATTTGTCACCGAGTCACTGAGACAACAGACTTGCAAGACATTGTGGCTTTCAAAGCCATTAGTTATTGTATCTGGTTACCACCTCCAAATATGTGGATTTTGGGATAGCTTGCATAGTGGTCAGTACTCTGCCTTGTTGCCGCAGCAATTTCAGATTTGAACCCGGGTCACGGCAGCTTTGAACAATATAGAAAGTATGCTAAAATTACAGGAAAGTCTGTAGAAGTATACTGCAAGCACCAGCTGTTTGCAGTGATATTAGCTAGAATAATGATAGTTATTATTATATAGCTAAAATAATAGATTTTTTCACAGCATTGACCAAGGTTAGGTCTAATCTTGAAATAATCTCCAGACAATCAGTTATTTAAATAATAAATAACTATGAATAAAAGTATATAAACTTGTGTTTTGGAAAAGACATGAAATACTAGTATTTCCTTCTGTGTTTTCAGCCCCTAACAGCTCCTGTGCACGTTCAGAGTGGCTGTAGCCTACAGTATGAACACTAAACAGGCCGACCAATTAAATTGCATTTTATTTATATAGCGAAATTTCAGGGCTACTTTCATATAGAGCACATCTAGACCGTACTCTTTATAAAATTAAAATAACTGCACACTCACAAATAGCACCCGCAAGCGTAATCTCATTTTAATGGGTTTTCTGTAGAGTTTACAGGTTTTGTTTTTTTGAGTTACCAAATAGCCTAAAGGCCATCCATTGCAAGGGCCTTCATTTTTTAATGAAGGTGTGGATTGAGTGTATAATAATCTTGATACCTGTTAAATCTTATGTGGTTTTAACCCTTAAAAATACTTTAATCTATGCATAAAAGGCATTACAGTAAAATCCCAAATATATTACAGTCCATTTATTTATCCATTACTGTTAAACACTGTTCGCAGTGGAAACACCATCATTAATATGCACCTGAAAATATGAATGGAAAGTGAATGGAAACCAGGATCAGATTGATCACATTAAAATTAAACATCAAATCTAATTTATTCATATAATCAAAACAGTAACATGAAGATGTTTAGAGAATACACAAGAGAAATAATGAACTGTTTATTTATGCTAATGTGATCATGGTTTCCTTTTCTTAAGAATACTTGAGTTTAAATCACATTTATTTTATTTACTGAAAATAAGGTTAGGTAAACAATCTGAATCTAATATACAACAGAGTAAGCAACTGAATAAATTGCCACACATCAAACACAGAGACAACATTCAATTCAATTCAATTCAATTTTATTTATATAGCGCCATATCATAACAAAGTTATCTCAGGGCACTCAATCACATGGAGCCGGTCGAGACCAACTTCCACACACACAAAG
>JAVQJL010011556.1:0-20021 GCA_036024295.1 Nannoperca obscura
GACTAGTTTAAAGTCATCTTCATTGAAAAGTACAGTGCTTTTCCTTCAAAAATAAGGACATTTCAATGTGACCCCAAACTTTTGAACGGTAGTGTATATATATATATATATATATATTACTTTCCTATCTTGTTCCCATCATCTCACAACCCCCCAAGTTTGGAACCGCTAGAGTAGAGAATTCAGTAGCCTTATACATTAGCTAACCAGGCAAGTAATCCTGAATAAACCTGCACTCTTGCATGAAAAATCATATTTGGTTTGCTAGATCATGTACTTTGAAGTTTAAAAAACATCACACATTCACATTTTCTCTCTCCATCCAGCGACTGGCTAATACCAAAGCCCACACGTCCCGGTTTGTCACAGCCAACCTGCCTTGCAACAAATTCAAGAACCGACTGGTCAACATCATGCCCTACGAAACCACCCGCGTCTGCCTCCAGCCAATCAGAGGCCTGGAGGGCTCCGACTACATTAACGCCAGTTACATAGACGGATACAGGTATGTTTTTATTCCTAAAACATTAATATGACCTGACCCTATGGTGCTCTTATGATGGCTTGATGAGTGAATGGATTGGATAGGTTTTCACCACAGGGCTCTCATCTGTCACGTCCTGTCACATCTGTCATTACTGTATACATGTTCCTACTATTTGTCTCGCTGTTCGGCACTCGCTTCGGTCCCGGTGAAGGGGACGGACACTGAAGCGCCTCTGATGATTCAGGCATCCAGAGTGGTTGTACACACATGTTGTGACTGTTCCTCTTCTTGCCTGAAGCCTGACCCCCTTTTAAGTCGGATGCTTGACAGATGAAGGAATAGGGAGAATAAAGGGAGGGGGTGGCTTCATAATGTGTGTGTGTATGTGTGTGTGTGTGTGTGTAGGCAGCAGAGAGGCTACATTGCCACCCAGGGTCCACTGGCGGAGACTACGGAGGATTTCTGGAGGATGCTGTGGGAACACAACTCCACTATAGTGGTCATGCTCACTAAATTGAGAGAAATGGGAAGAGTAAGTACAATTTAAGTATACATGCACATACAACAGGAAATTCCAGCCCTGTACACAATGTCATCAATACCTTTTTTTCTGTTCTGCTCTCTCAGGAGAAGTGTCACCAGTACTGGCCCGCTGAGCGCTCTGCCAGGTACCAATACTTTGTGGTGGACCCCATGGCCGAGTACAACATGCCTCAGTACATCCTCCGGGAGTTCAAAGTTACGGATGCCAGGGTGGGTTCATGGTGTTTCTTCTCTATTCCCAATCCATCAGTGCTGTAACAAGACAGTGGTGCAAAGCATGTCCTCTCGACCTGTACTGTGTTGGTTAGTGTGTGTTTCATATGTGAATTTATTGACAAGCCACCCTAAAGCACTCATTCAACTGTACTGTCTCCAGATTACTCTGATAGCATATGTATGTGTGTGTGTGTGTGTGTGTGTGTGTGTGTGTGTGTGTGTGTGTGTGGACATATGTGCCAGTTATAGATAACTCTAGTTGAGTCTGTCCTGCAGTGACGCCACATTGACAGATGCTCTATTGATCTCCATTAAAGGGGAGTCAGAAAGGCTGAGCAGAAGAGAAAAGATGTAATTGCCTACTGAGTGGCTGACAATAGCAGACATACTGACGTTACAGCTTGAAGTTAACCACAGCCACAGATTCTGGGTCAGATAACAGTAATCATTAGACAGAAAAAAAGGATATTGCCTGGCAGAGTCTCAACCCTCAGTCGATACAACAGGAAGAAGTCTTTTTGAAATGATCACCTCACATTAACAATAACGACACATTTCAAGGATAAACGTCTCTATGTGTTGAAAACATATCAGATACACTGTCGGATCAACTCAAGCCGCAGGTTGGTAAACAAAGTACAGTTCTCTTTGTCTTTTTGGGACATTGTTCTTATAACGGCCCCGCTCTTTCAGGATGGCCAATCACGGACAGTGCGTCAGTTCCAGTTCACTGATTGGCCAGAGCAAGGTGTGCCCAAATCTGGGGAGGGCTTCATCGATTTCATTGGCCAGGTTCACAAAACCAAGGAACAGTTTGGCCAGGATGGACCAATCAGCGTTCACTGCAGGTAAGCAGTGGAGTTCGCCTCAGCAGCTCGTGATGAAACTATTCTTTTTTTAAATTTAAAGCACATTTAACTGCATTGTTGTTCGAGCTCTTGCACATGTAAACTATGATAAAATACTTTCTTTTATTGATGTAGTGCTGGCGTGGGGCGGACAGGTGTCTTCATCACTCTGAGTATTGTCCTGGAGAGGATGCGTTACGAAGGGGCGGTGGACATCTTCCAGACTGTCAAAATGCTGCGCACACAGAGACCAGCCATGGTGCAGACTGAGGTAAACACTGAAGAGCATGCGGGACTAGGTCATTAAGCAGGGCAGAGACTCAAGCAAGGAAAGCAGTGATACAGCACACTGTTGGTACTGCTTAAAGTAATATATTTACATAGTCCAGTAATATTCCGACTGATTATATTTGGGATGTTTGGCACTATGTGATTTCCTTAAGCAAGTCATTTCTATAAAAGCTCAACCTGTGTTACACTCTGATGACTCTTGTAATAATGACAATGCTATTGAAGTAAACATACCTTTCTTACAAACATGTATATTATCAGTCAAGAAAGAAATCTAAGCTTTTGTGTTTTGGTAGACTTTAATAGTCTTATTTAGTCTTACCATATTTTTATCTATATGGGGCAATGTTTTTATCCAATTGTGTGTACTCTAATTTTAAAAATACTATATGTGCTCATTTTATTGTGCATTCCTCAATATCATTGTTACTATTTGACTCATTTTAATCTTCCCACTTTGTCACAAAGTTTTAATCAGTTAATAGGAACAATTTCTGTGTGGACACGTGATCTAGTCTTCAAAGTCTACAAATACAAATGTCCCTTTCACCGCTGTCTTGTGAAAACCATGTTTCTCCAAAATTTTAGCTTTTTATGAGTCAAATAAAATGGTTTTCAGCATTTTTCACACACTCCCATTGGTTAATAAATGTTTTGTTTAGCTTAAGACTAAGAATTGCTTTATCAACCCATAAAGGGACACTTAATTCAGTTCAGTTTATGTGGAAAAATTCAAAATCACCAAATTGAGAGGTAAAGATAGATGTGACACTCGGTATTCCCAACAAACATTAAAGTCAGGATTGTAGTTACCATGAGACTGGACAGGTGTCAGCTTGGCCCCTAAGTCCATGGTTGTTTATAGCAATGATTCATTTGTGTTTGTATCCTCTGTTTCTCACCCAGGATGAGTACCAGTTCTGCTACCAGGCTGCTCTTGAGTACCTGGGTAGCTTTGACCACTATGCAACGTAAGTGAAGAGACAACCATCCGTCCATCTTTCAGCTTTGAGGTCCACAAACAAACCAACAAGTGAATCAAGAGAAAGACGGCTTGAAATAACGTGAACACTGAACCTTTTTTTCCGGGAGCAAGACTCAAAGATGAATTCAACACCAACAAGGACAAAAAGCAACAACAAAAACAGCAAGAAGAAATCTGTGTCTAACAGCACCCACACTCATCAGAAGTTTCCCTGAGGAGCTGGTGGGTGTGGAGACTGTCCATGTGTAATCCATATACTTACCTCAGTGTTCAGTGTGAAGGACGTATAATACATGTGTGTTGTGGTCAGCTATCTCCAATATGAACCAGTGAAATACAAACGGCTTCTGAACAGGAATTATGATACTATATGTGTATAAAAAACAAAAAAGAAAAAAAAACACAAAGAGCCTGGATATTTGCTGCACCCTAAATGGGCTTTTTATCCTCAACTTTGTATCTATTGGTTTGGTGTACTAAGGGGTTACAAAGTGCAAAGGTGAACATTTCTATATGTCCGTGAGTCTTTTTCAAAGGTGTCTACACCACAGGTCAATGTGATTATAGTTTAAAGCAGACGACTAGGTCATGCCTCTGCAGAAGCCTGCGTTACAGACTCACCACCCTGAGGGCTGATGGGGAAGCATGTGGATGCTCACTTACCTGACGCAACAGTGCCAAGAGAAACCATGCAGCGTGAACATGAACTGTGGCCTACAAGGAGAAATGGCTCCCTCTTTTATCCAGCATAACATAAAGTCAGACTAGAGACTAACACCCTGGCCAAGGATCAGTTCACACTCCCGAATCTCGTCCTCACTGAGTAACAGCTGGCCTCAGAACAGTGATTTAGAGCCCTTCATATCCTCAACTGGGCTGAGATTTGTAGTCCTGTGCATTCTCCATTAAACAAAGCTTGCTTGCTGTTTGCTATGGTCCTTGTTCATCCTCCAGCTCGGCTCCTCTTGATGTCAGCCCCATTGTGTCAGTTCAGCTGTAGCTTTTTGAAAGCGATGTTAATGAAAGAATTGAGCTTCGACGCCTTTTCTTCCTCGAAATCTAAAACAGTTTGAGCCCATTTCTGCAGACCTGATTTTTGTGTTTTTACTGTACGTCCTTGCCTTATGCTGACATAAATCTTGTGTTTTAACATGCTGCTTAATGTTCACGGGTTGTGTGCTAAACCTTTATTGTCATACAGTATCTTAAACTAAGGATGAAAGTTGTTCCCTTTTCATCTTCCTCCTCTTAAGCTAACCTACATGAATTGCATCACTTTGCAGTTAAGTCAGTCTGATATTTTACTATTTAAGACTACTGAAAGATAATTAGAGAAATCCCCCCAAAAACAAGTGGTGAATTGCTCACTTTTAACAGTCCTCTCCCCTCACTCAACTGTCCCACGTCCATATACTCCATCAAAATCTTAATCTTAAATCACACTGTACAGAATTTCCCAACTGAACTGACTGGTGTTTTCCCCTCCGTCCTCTCCAATACAACTGCACAAGTCCTTGATATTGATATATATCTTTTTTTTATTTGACATATAATCATAAATTGTCCCACGTGGTGATTAAGGAGCACAGCGATGTCCCAGTGTATCAGACATCTTGGGCGATTTCACCAATTCTGTACATACAGTCTGTCATTGGAGTCCTATACAGTACAGTTACATACGTCTGAGCACAAGATATAACGTGGGATTGGATGTGATGTAGTTCTTATTGTCGCAAAAAAAAGCCTTATTGTTATTGTTCACATTGTCATATTTATTTCATATGATTTTTTAAAGATATTTATTATTCTATTTTGTTACTTTTTACGTATGTTTTTAATTTATTTATTTGGGATATCTTGCAACTATAACCAATAAGATGTTGTTTACTTGTTTCTTTGGCGAGCCAATGTTAAAGTATGGTATTGTCACTGTTTGTTTTTTATTTTTAATGGTCAGTTTTGGTGCTTTTTCATTTGCTTTGTAATTCTAAAGTATGCCCTCTGTGTAGGGTGCTATTTGATACTGATTACTGATGTCCGACTAGTTAGCTAGAGATGTACATTAGAGGCAGACCTAGTTTAAGTTTACAGTGAAGCCCTTTTGTTGCCCTTTTGATGCCCTCCATAGCAACGGCATTGGTGTGATCATAGCAACAGATTTATGATCCACCCCACCTTGATAGGTTTAAGGGCATCAGAGATATTAGATATATAGAGCAGACATCAGACAAGCTGTTGGTATTTAGTTTGCTGGAAAGCACATGGTAGCGAGTGTATTTTTGACAGAGAATGGGTGAAGAATTGCCCAGCTACACACATGCACACACACATACACACACACTCAAAAGGTATTGTTTAAATCTGAAATTATTCTGATATGAAATTTATGTGTGGTCCAGAAGTCTCTACAGTGTGTGACATATATGAAATATGTTATTCCTTTGATTTCGAATGATTATTGTGTCGAGAGAAATATAAAAGGCACACACACAAAACATAATATGAAATGTGTTGAGGGCCAGCTCTGATGACGCCACCCCCATCACCTATGTACCTGTTCTTTCCTTTCAAACCATGGATGTAGATATTGTATCTTGACTTTGTATTAAAAGCAGGATGATTGGATATACAGCACAATGGGCTGCTTGATTCCTGTGGCCTTTTTTGTTGATGTTGTCATTCACTTCTCGTCCACAAGATGGGAACAAAGTCACTCTAGACTGAACTGCACTCCTGTCACTGCACCCGGCTTTCTCTAAATACACTGCACAAAATGACACCTATAAAATGTTTGAAATGTTCAGCTGGTTTGGAGAAATTAAGTTGCATTCAGTTATGCTGTAACCTCAGCGGATACAGGACAGAGGTAGGATTATGCCACATCCGTATCATATGGGATGGATGGTAGAGAGGGGAAAGATCCCACGTTAACAACACGTTGAAACACTGTGCATTGACAATATAACACCGTATCCTTTCATTAAATCAGCAACATTCTGTAGAAAACTAGAGTTTTGCTTATCATTAGGAGATGAAGAGGTATGTTGCTCCTTGCATAATTGATAGTGTGTGTTTTCAGTACACACCCATGCATGAGAGATATGATCAGAAGTAATTCACTAATAATAAACTCACACTGCATCTGATGTCAGCATAGTTTTACAGGGTGATACATGCAAGATATATTAGAGTGCCTGCGTAAGGTTCACCTGAATATGATCTGTCTGTTGATATGAAGGGCTGCTATACCTGAAAAGTACTGATGTTTTCCTTATCGCTGACGACTGAGCGTGATTGGCACCAACTTTAACCTACTGCTTCCTCGAAACCTCAGAAAGCCAACCGCTCAATTGTTTTTAGTGTTTTCAAGAAATAAATGGAAAAAGGAAAGGAAGAAAAAGGGGATGCGAGGAATGTATTGTTCTGTCCATCACGAGATAATTCATGCATGATCATTTGAATGCGTTCATGACTCTCACCTGCTATTTCCTTCTTGAGAGATGTGCTGAGACAGACCTGATAACTACACCTTTATCTGTAGTTCGAGGCATTATTCATAATGATATCAACCCCACTTACCTGTTTAAGGAAGTGTTAGTTTTTAATGCATTTGGCAATTTATACCACGCACAGGCAAGTCGAAGGTCAATGCGACCCTCAACTGCTATTGCTCTAAATAAACACCTACTGAGCACAAAGATAATGTGTGTCTGAATAAAACACTGACTTAGATAGTAGTTTCAAAATCCTTAATTTCAAAGGAGAATACATGGACAACAGTCAGCGCTGCACTCACCGCTGCATACAGGGGCAAAGGTGGAGGAAAAGTGAGGGTAAGAGAGAGTGAAGAGAGCCAACATCTGCAGTGACACCATGCAATCATGTGATCACCTGTGGTGTGACAGTGTGGGCATCGTGACAAGGAAAACTGCCCAACCGGAACAGCTTCCATATACTTCAAAACGAAAATAACCTCTGTCTGAATAACCTCTGACATGGTGCTGCTGTTGTACAGTTCTACTCAAGGTATACACATGTGCAAGTGAACCATAGCATGGTAAACAGAAAGTGTGTTCTCATATATGATATAAAACGCAGCTGGGCACACTTCTGTTTTCATTATTTGTAATCTATACAGGACAGGCACAGGTGTTGCTAATAACATTAATGATGGCTCCATTCCATTCAGTGTCGCATCATTAATTAATTAATTAGTTACACCTGTGCTTTACCTCCTGTGACGCGTGGACATCTTTTGTGAAAAAGGCGACATGGTAGCAACAACAGAACATATATTGGAAGTGTGAGCTTACGTCCTACAGCCAAACCCAACTGCATTTAGCCGTATCTGCTGCATTTATTTTTCAAGGATTCAAAAGTTTTATTTGTTACATTCTCATTTAACAACTGCAGTGAAATTCAGGGTGGCATACTCATACGGTTGTGATTAGAATAAGAGTAAAGCTATGAATAAGACCACATAAATATAAAAATTAAATTAAAACTAAGATATTATTGTGTCATGCTTACATACTATTACAGTACACCATATGTTCATGTAAGCCATTAAAAAAAGTGCAAAAATAATGAAATAACACAGTTGAATCTTCAGATCTTCATTGTCTACAACAAAATTCCAAAATCATATATTAATTAAATAGTCGTCTTCTTTTTCGGGCTTTTGAGACAAAATAAAACAAATGTTCAAATTTGTGATAATCTGAACATCAAATTTATTATCAGAATCATCAGAATACTTTATTGATCCCAGAAGGGAAATTTAAGATGTTATAATATAAGAGTTATAATAAATAGTTATCTGTGCCTGTACATGAGTCATAAGTTTAAAGATAAAGAAGGCTAACTAATAAACAGAGCTGTAAATAACAAACATTTATTGTTTTATGTTTTATTTCGATGCTTTTAAGAGATGGAAATGTGGAATGTAGTGATTTGTGGAGCTTTAGATTTTCTGTCTGTTCTTTATAATTAGGTACAATGATCAACATTTGTGTAAACCAATATTTCCAAAAATGGTTGTGTGGTGTCTGTCATTACCTGAAGTCCATCTGTGCAGGTTGAGCAGGTTGCATCAAATGTATGACGGCTATCTCTGCATACCTGTGTCACACTGTGCACCAAAAGGTCGGAGTAGGTAGTGCCACCCATAGCAACTGTTGCCATGTGGAGAAGAAGCTGTGTGAGGTGTGTGGCTTTTCCACCTGCCGTCGCGGATTGGTTTAGTTCGAGTTGACGTGACAATAAGACGCCTTTTCACCTGCCTCTTTGTTGCTTCAGAATAACTTCAAGGAAAGGAAACCAAAGAGTCACCAACACGAGGTGTTTCAATCAGTCTGTACACTTGAGAGAACTGAAGAAACAAAGATATAGTCTTGCACTACATGTGTGAAAGTGTGTGATAGTGTGCATATGAGTTGGGAGTGTTTATTTTCCATCATGAGCCTGAAAAACAGGAAATTCTCATTGGACAGCTCTATGTGAGTATAACCATTTTACAGTTTCTGTCTCTGTTCCTTTCAAATCTATTGTAAGTTTGTTTGTTGAAATTAGGCGACAATTTTCGTCTTTTACAGCTGACCAACGGTGTGAATAAGTCACTATAAGCACCATTGTGTGCACAATACTCTGGTTGTGTAACCAATGTTTGTAGCCGCTGGTTTACAAAAGTGAAACCATTCTCCAGAGATCCCTGCTGCTTCCCATATACTGCAGACTAACTAGACGTCTAATAGGCTGACAATCAGCCCAAGCCGAGGGAGACAGTCAATACAGCTGGTGCTCATAGACCTTGGAGCTAGATTAACTTTTGCACTTTAAGGAACTATTCAAACCAACATTAGTTATTAGAGTTATTCGATTGGATTCACAAACAAACAAGAACAGTATATTCTTCAATTTACTGACAGTGTTGTTGACACTACAGATGAAAATATATTTTTTATGTGCATAGTTTTTAGGTTTATGTAAGAACTTCTTAGTGTCTTTGAATGAACTACATTAATCTGTGGAAATTTCAACTTTACCCAATGAAAACACTGAAAGTGAAGATAATGAAATCCATGCAGGAGTTGTTTTCCTCCACTCTGTGAGCTCTGGAATCCAACATATTTACTGACATCCCCGCTTGGTAGAAATCCATTGATCTTTTTGTATTATTTCTATATTTTCTATATCTGTCCAACCTCTGTGCGTCATATAAGAGCTGGATCATCAGTCTGACATTTATTTTCTGCTGTCTTGGGACAGCGGTCTGGATGGAGTTGGACCCTTTGGCGGAAGAAGAGGCAGTAAGAAATCTAGACAGGGCCTGGACGTAGGCCGACTGGAGATCTATGAACTAAATCACAGCCTCAAGTCCAACGTGTCCCTCAGGTAAACTACACTGGGAGTAAGAACAAACTGAGTGGGAAAAAGGCTTAACATTTTAAACTTGTACTTAAGATAAAGTCCTGATAACATCTGTATCTCATCTGTGTTAGTGCGGTGCATTGTTTGTGTCCACAGGGAGCAGGCCATAGCAGAGGACCACCTTGAGCAATCAGACGGGCTCATCAACAATCATGTAAGTCTGCTTCACCATCCTCCTTCCTGTTCCCTGCAACACACATCTTTTATCACATTTTCTCTGCAGCACAGGGAGAATTAAAGCAGAGTTTATCGATGTTTTTTGATAACAATGCATCGAGTGAAAATGTGAGGAGCTGCTTGTACTAATGAACCCACAGAGAATTATCACCTGAATCTGCAGCTCCCCTCAGCTTTAAGGAGCTTAATAGTGAGTTTACAGCTCATTGTTTAGCTGTCCAGTAGCAACTTTAGTGTTTTGATTCACTCTCACCACTCACTAACGTTGATTTTGGCAGCAGCAGACAACGGTTTTCAGTGAAAAACTCCAGTGTACACTACCTAATCAGCACCAGACTGCAGACAAACACAGTTGGAGACAAGCTAGTGAATAAAGTAAGAAACAGATATTTCCCTCAGGAGTTAGTAGAAACCAAAAACAGGGCTAAAAGAAAGTGAATATTGGACTTTCTTTCATCTGATATATACAAAAACAACTCCACATAATAATAGTGTTGCTCCATAACTGCTGGATGTATAAAAAAGCAACTGTTTGCCCGACAAAATGGACATATCAACTTTAATGTCATGTTGTGTTTCCGGTACCCTCAAGTGGTCATTACAGGATTAAAGTCAGTTATTTCAGATAACAAACACCAAACCTGCATATAAAAAAATCCCAGAAGCATCAGTCAACACTTTTTAACACCTTTTTAACACTTCACCATTTTTCCTTACAGAGTTCTCTGAAGCGCAGCAAAAACTTTCACAAGCTGTTTCCAGAGATTCCTGAGGGGGAGAACCTGACACACTGTGAGTTGAGCTGAAGTTACTTATTCGTTGAAATCAATTATGGAAATGATCTTACATTGTGTCCATTTTCACTTTCTGTCTGATTAAGTGCTGCCTCATACTTTGTTTACCAAGTGGTCTGGTGACTCAGGAGCTGAAACACTTTTGTGTATGATTCAGAAGGCATGTCTCTGTTTACAGAAACACCTACCACACAGCTTCAAAACGTGCCTGTTGTGTGTGTGTGTGTGTGTGTGTGTGTGTGTGTGTGTGTGTGTGTGTGTGTATTTCTATTGTAGCATTCACCTGTGCCTTGCAGAAAGAGGTTCTATATCAAGGAAAGCTCTTTGTTTCTGAGAACCATATTTGTTTCCACTCATCCGTGTTGCTCAAAGACACCAAGGTAACGCACTCAGACATGCTGAGGTGAAGCCTAATTCACACTGGTAAAATGATTCACCACTGAAATGTCATAACAGATGACTGTAATGTCCTCTTAAAGGTGTCAAGAATCAAGAGTGTTTTGTCAACATGTTGCAGGTGGTGATTCCTGTGTCCAGCGTGAGGGAGGTGAAAAAACATAACTCAGCTTTGTCCATGTTGTCCATTCAAAGCGCTGATGGAGAGAAGGTCAGACTTATGTATTGTTCTTTGTTATCTTTGTTCCGTTATTTTGCTCCACTTTCTATGTGGAACGCTTTGGGCTGCATGTTGTACATATTGTAAAGTATTGTAAAGAGACAAATTCAAGATTTTATGCGCTTTATAAATATATTTGACTTGATCTTTGCATTGCAGATGTACAGTATAATTGTGCAGTTCAACTTTTGGATAGGAAGTCAACAGAAACTGAATTTGCTATTATTAAACTTGAATGCCTACATAATCAGGCTCCAAAGGTGCTCAGTGACATGATGAAACCTCTTGGGGTTTCTTGCGTACTGTGTCAGTAACACGGCACACATCTCTGAAACTGTAATCAAGCTGAATCAGAGAGATGGATAACAGAAGGTGTATTATATTTGTTTTGTATTACTATTCATGTCCTGTGTTGTTTTTTGTGTTTTGCTGTATTTTGTGTATTTGTACAATGGCTCATTTAGGGAGGGCGGTGCAAACTAGTCTATTAATTCTGTGCAGTGGTCAACATTCAGTTTGGTAGTAGTAGTTTCTCTAATTGATAATAATAATTAATTCAGCTGGACTCAAATGTGTCCAGTGGTTTTAGTCTTAACTACCAGCCAATGAAAGGAAAGATTAAAACGGAGAAAGGAAGAGTCAAATTCCTGCAGTGAAAGCAGACAGTTTAGCAGTACGATATTTAAAGACTAACTTCCTTAACGTTGAGCTGACACGTAGTTTGTTTCTTCCAGGATTAACCCTTTCTCCTGCCTCTTTTTTTTCTCTTTTTAGTACTCATTTGTGTCTTTGAGGCACCGTGACATGTGTTACAAACTCCTCCAAACTGTCTGTTTACATGCACAGGTAGGTGCTCCACCACGCACATAACAACATGTTGTTGTTTTTTTTGTACTAGTGTTTCTGTGTTTGTCTGTACAGGGGGAGTGCAGTCCTCACCTGTCCTCTGCTGAGAATGAGGCAGATCATGACATGGTGAGTTTGCTGCTCATCTAACTCAGCCAAACCAGGAATATCAGTTATCGTGTTGTAGCTGAGCGCATACCAGTGAATAATGAGCGATGACAAAGACATTAACCTTCAGCGTCCCTGTCCTTGTCTACAGGCCTCCAGTTATTCCAGTTTGGAGGACTGCACAGATCATGATCTGAGCAGACAGCACAGCATTTGTTTTGATAACGGCTTTCCTCAAATGTCCAGTGAAGGTGAGGGAAAAAATGGGAGAGGAAGAGAGAAGCGTGGAATGAAGTAATCATCACCAGTTAATATTGTGTTGGCTCTTGTACTACCAGAATAAACGTTTTCAATAATAACTTTAGTTTTTAAATTGTGATTCTCTATTGGACATAATACTGCACATGTATATTGCTAACCTGAAATATATTAATGAAAACACTGAACGCAACAATGTATATTCGGGCCTTTCCAGGTCCAACAAGAAGCAATTTCTGCCAGAACAGCTTAACAGATGACGATGATGGAGATATGTGTAAGAGCTCAAAAAAGACACTCACATACTGTAATATCTGCTCAGTTACCCATAAGGCATGGAGGCTTGTTATTCATTAGAATAACAAGCAGATGTTTCTCTCAAGCAGCTGAATCATGGATTTGGAGGATCATTGCGAAGGTCACACCGTTCTTCTTCCTCAGAGAAATGAGGAATCTCAGCGTTTTCTACATCTACATGATGCTGTGAGTATCATTATTTCTCACTTCTCCAGGGGTTTCACTGGGGTTTATGTTACTTTAACCTCAGAGGGAAATACAGTTTTGCAGCTTTTACGCCAATACATTTATTTGTCAGCTTTAGTTACGAGCTTTATTGTAGACTAAGACTTAACATACACGCAAATGCTCATTTTACAGAATACAAAGCATTGTTATAGATTTAAACTAACCAACAGTATATAAAGCAGCTGAAAGTAACTTCACTTTAACCAGCTTCAACATTCAAATTCTCCCTACACTTTAATGCATCAGTTCGTCTGCATGGTGAATAATGATGCTTTTGATACTGTTAGTATATTTAGCTGATAATATTTTTTTGAACGCAGGATTTTTACTTATGATTAAGTATGTTTATGTTGTTGTCTTCTTTTACTGAAGTAAACACTGTGAACACTTCCACCACTGTCGGTCTCTCTGCTGCTTGGTACACAGGCCTATATGTATGTCAAAACATGTTCAAACAAGCACGGGAGACTTTTATTCCTTGAGCTGGGACTTTGAAAAAGAAATAATGGGCAATAAAAAACAATCTTCCTGCTTTGTACAGAATTCGTACACCTCAATGCCCATTTTGGTATGTTGACTTTCTGGATGGCTGGAAGCCGACAAGGAAGGAAAATGATATTATCGTGGAGATGTGGTTGTAGAAATGTTATCACATATAACATCCTATTGTCAGGACTGTACAGAATGTTCCAATGTTGTGCCGCCGGCTCAGCTTTTGATTAATTCTGCACAATGCACTTCACCTTTTGTGAGTGAAAGCTGCATTGTAGTGGGTGACAGTAAAATCCCAGACATTCAGGATCTTATTGTGTGTTTGTGTTTGTAGGACGGTGGTGCTCCTGTTGGTGTCTGGGTACATCGGCCTGAGGATCATAGCACTTGAAGAGCAGCTGAACTCTTTGGGAGCCCTGACTGAGTGGTCTTTACACCACAGAGATTGAGTGAGCAGACACACAAACATGAAGAAAAAGGGAGCCTGTCAAAAGAGAATTACACAAATGGAAGTCTTGTGGGGAAAAAATCGTGAGATGGCTCGAACGCTTTTAAAACCATTAGGTTACTTTCAGATCAGATTAGACACGGACAGAGCAGTTCTTCAGGTTCACAACAGCAACCTGACAAAAGATAAGTGACTACATTCTTCCAGTCACACCCCTGCGTTTAAGATTTGACAAGGTTTTTATAACAGTCTGGGATACTAACTCCACTTACACTTGAAGATTAAAGTTATAAAGAGATTTACATCATTGGCAATGAATTTAATGTGATTAAATAAATAATGGGCACTGTTTCTCAGTGGTGAAAAGTACATCTACTTTTTGAGGTTGAGTATTTCCATTTCATGCTACTTTTAACTTCTATTCCACCACATTTCTCCACCGCATTTTTTTAAGAGCTGTAGTTACATTAAAGATTCAGATGTTACATACAAATCATGTGATCAACACATCAAATATGATGCATTGTTAAAAGATGAAACTACTCTGCCTTACATAAAATCATTACAATGTCTCAAGCTGTAGCTACACTACTACTTTTTAATTGTAATTACATATTTATGCATCTACTGCATAATTACAGCCTTTCTGCAAAGGGAGTACTTCCGATTCTTTAAGTATAGTTTGCTGAAAGTACTTATACTTAATTAAAGGATTAATACTTCCTCTGCCACTGTCCTCTCCTCGTGCTGATTTCTCCTCTTTTGCAGGTACGAAGAAACGTAGGCAGTGGCAAGGGACTGTGACAAACAAATCCTGCAATGCACCACTCTATTAAGAGCCTCCCGTACACTGATCCCTGTCTAGACAGACTCCCAAAAGCGTCTTAGCAGTGGGCCTCTGCCCATTTGACACTCACTACATCTTTCAGTGAAAAGCTTTGTCTGAAGAAATGTACAATAATGTGCACAACATCTTCACTATGACAGTAGAAATGAAACCCCTGTGTTAGCGCCATGCCTACAGAGGATGCAGGTCAGCAACAAGATGCTTTTGGGATGTCTGAACCAGGCTACCTGTGGTGAACTACATGGATGACTGCGTGTGTTGGAAGAAGCACCAGGACAATATTTTGTTAGGAGTGCACTCATTCTCTGCTGACGGATCACAAATTGAAGCAAGGATCTCCTGCACTGAGCCATATGGAGGCAGATTGCTGAAGCCATGTTTATTTCCTGGCCGGTGAACAGATGAGCTCAGATTGCTGAGGTTGCTGGAGTCTTGACCATCGTCGATTAACACAACCTGCAACAGTGAGATCACCCACCAGAGTTCATTTTAAAAAGACGAGTGCCAGAAGGACTTTGTTGTTGCTTGATTTTAAATAATGTGTATGTTATGAAATGAAGGGTTCAAATTGTGTAAATTAACTGCTTGATTAATCTAGTGGCATTTTATTTTAAGACTGCTAATGACAGTAATCAGCCAGCAGAGGGCAGTCACTCCCATTAAACTTCAGTTATTTGAGGCAGTTTACTTCTTCACAATGCAAATGCTATAACACTTTTGCAACTACTTTGTATACATGTGCTGTCAAAACTTCTGTGGCGCTACATAAGTGATTGTATGTCTGCTCCAATAGTTTGTGAATTTAAAAAATAATACACAGGTCATACTAAAGTCTGATATTCCTCGTACTACATTAAGTTATTTATCAAACCATTTTCCAAAACGTTTCCAGGCCTGAAAGACATTTATATAACTGTACAAAAATCTGTGCATTATCTGCATGCATTCCAGCCAATCTGGAAGAGCCTTTGTATGATTATACTGTATTATCAAAAAAACACACCCATCAGGTGTACAGTCATGTCATGATGTACATAAAATACGATTGTTTTAAAAACAATGCAGTCCATTTCATATTTTTGTACATAAGTGATCTTTTTTTATTATTATTTTGTAGTCCATAAAAAGGTCAAGATTCAGTCCCATGAATTAATTTCATTACATCATATTCTCAGTTCAAAAAAGCAACATAAAATTACAAATCATAATACAAAGAATAGAATAGGTAAGTACAGTAACCATATAAACAGCCCACTAATATTGTTTAGACCCCCCACCCGCCAGCCACTGCCCTGCTCAAACTCTAGCACAAAACTCATAACAATACATCAGTTAGTATCAGCAATAAAAAAATTCAAATAAACGTCCCGTATTTCTTAAAAAGCGCTTCAATGTTTCAATGCCATGAGTTCAGCTTTACCCTCACATAGAATACATAATAGAGATAACGTCCCACCCCATCACTTGCTCTGCAAAACACAATAGACATGCATACAGTTTTCACTGTTCGACCCCCCCGCCCGCCCCCACCCCCATCAATAAACATTCAGGGCCAGAGGATACAATATATGTTAACCATAGTGGTGCATCAATTAAACGGAAAGTTTCCACCCCGTTTTTTAACCCCATGAATAAAAGGTGGATCCAGTGGTTTCCCTGATAACACGACATGTCCGGGAGAAACTGAGGCGCACCTTCTACTTTCGGAGAAAGAGAGGCGATAACTCTCTCGAATTCTTCTGACAGCTCAGATCCCTGGCTCAACAGATTTCGATCATTTAAATATCAGAGACACAAAGCACAGGATGAGAATGGAAAGAGTTCCTGTTTGTAATGAAGACAGGAAGAGAGTGGTGTTCAGAAACTGTCCCACAGCTTGTAAGACCCATACACTCCCAAAATGGAGTAATCAGATCAGTGCTAGTTAAGTACATGTTCCCTTAAAAAAAACGCAGCTACTATCACTGAAACTGATGAGTCTCCTTTGCAGCAGATACCTTGTGTGGATCTGAAATGTGGTGCTAAGCCTGCGAGTTCTTGTAGTTTTCAGGTCTACACACAGGGCATATTATTAAAATGTGATGTAAGTATCCTTGACGCTGGCCTGTAGAAGACAGTCAATAATAATGAAGACACACAAACTTACATTTTATACCCTTATTACAGTTTGGATGCTTTGTACAATAGTGCTGAACTTAAGACCTGCTTTTGTCATGCTTGATCTGATATATATAAATGTGTTAATATACTGTATACTACAGTATATGTATTACGTGTGTATGCATGTGTATGTTGTGTTTGAGTGCGTGTGTGTATGTGTGTGTGTGTGTGTGTGTGTGTGTGTGTGTGTGGTGGAACCTGCACCACACCAACAGTGAGAGTCTCAAATATGGCTTGTGTCAGACATGAAGCGTGCTGCCACCCATAAGAGAGCTCCTGTACATTTAGGGCCACAGAGGTTAAACAGCTAGTGGACATGATGTCCCCGTCCTGGCACCCAATCTGAATCACATTGTTAGTCGACACTCATGGTTCTGAGACAAACAATCCATGGCCCTACACTACGACAAACACGCTCGGATTAATTACAACAAGACAAAAACGTTAGAAAGAAATGTGCTGAGGGTGAAGAGGAAAAGGTGGCCGACTAACCCTGGTAATGCTACTGAAACAAGACCGTGCTGTAAGACTACAAGGTAATCAATATTACACAAAAGAGATTCTGATGGAGCAAAAGATTATTCAGAATAAAACGGCCATAATCCTCATTAGTTTGGTGAACTGAGCAGCTTCCATATCCAGCCAGAACATCAAGCTCCATCCTCAAGTTACCAAGTCAGTGCAGTCTGCCCAACATCTATTCGTCACATATCAGTAAATACTGAAGGGCTACAGACACACCACCATTCTTGATCCCAAATGTGTAGGACTGGGTGGGAAAAGGGAATACAGGGAAATCTAAAGCATTGCCTGTAAGTTGCTGCTGCAGTTCTGTAAGAGGCTAAAGCTACAGCACAGCCAGGAAATGAAGTGGAAGCTGGCCATTCTGCGATCTTATCAGTCAGAAATGAGGAAGAGGAAAGTGACACCCGACAGCCATACAAGCTATTCCAGGCTAGTCCTTGTGTATCCACCATAACTGACACCAAAGGAAAAGAGATGGACCCCCAAAACCACACAAATAAAGTAGGTTAGTGTTAGCTGGACAACAATTTGGGAAATGCCCTGGCAGTCAGATGGATGTCCATTAACAGGTAAACAAGGAGTGGAGGAGGGGGGGGAGGGAGAGGGGCACATGCTCGACCAGTGTTTGTCCACCGGATAGAGAACTGGTCCAGCTGTGGAGGTATTCTTCATACATACACAAACAAAAACAAACATCAATATTGATAAGTCTCCAAAAGCCTCCTCCACTTGCAGCTGTCCAAGTTATCAGGATGTCCTTCATTTCTTTCTGCACTGCCTCGCTCACGCACACTCGCACAAGTACAAACATGAGCACGCATTATTCAGGTGTCACGGGTCCATGGAGATATGAATAAACACTTACATCCATGACTCATACATTCACTAACATGCCATACTTAAAAACGACATCTGCGTGCCTTTTTTGACAGAGCACATTGTTGTTACTTCTTAATTCACGTCAGTGACACATTTTAAAGCTGCATTTAGTAACTTTTCCTGTGTTAAAAAGTGTATTTGTGAAGTTGTATAATCTCAGTTCTTGTTTTTAGTGTTTCACCACACTCCAGCACACACATGGAGACGGCTGATGATATATTAAAAAGCTTTCTCACCTTTAAAACAGGAAATTATTTTAACATGTGTTAAACATGTGTTGTGTAATCTAAAGGTGTGCTGCTTCAAAGACACACAGATGTGACAAAAAAAATAAAAATCACACATCCTTTTTAAGTCAATTCATCACTCATACTTTGCAAACATGCTGACGCCCTCTTTCTCACTCACTCTCACACACTCACACACACATACAGTCTCTTTCATACAAACGCAGAGAGGCTGTTGTTTGTTTCTCAGGCATGCTGTGCAGCCAGGTCCTGGTTGATGAAGCGCCGTAGCCTCTCCAGGTACTGACTGTAAAGCTCAATGTCGTTGTGACCGGCTCCCTCCACCCAGAGGGGCTCCACGGCCTTGGGACAGCGCTCAAACAGGGCGAGGCCATGGGAGAAGTCGATCACCTCGTCCTCTGTACCGTGGATGATGAGCACTGGAGACGGGATCTTTGACACTTTCTCTATGCTGGAAGAAAAAAAAGAATGGAAACTATTAATGCACCAGCCAGGTAATTTTGGAAAATTCATGCAACAGTCATTTTTACATCTGTTTTAACCAACAATAACCATGTGCATTTCAGACAACATATTTGAGATGCATTAAAGTGATAATACACCTTGAGTATTACCCAAACCTGTTGGCTTAAACAGTGGCTGTAAAAGATGCAGTTTCTTCAAATACCTGAAGATAAAACAACCTGATGGGATGGTTTTTTTTTTTTGCTTATCCAGCTAATGTAATACCTAACAAATCAAGGTACTTCATCACATTTGCAGCAAAAAATATGGACCCCAGGAAAGCAGCTGTTGCCAAGGTAACAACCAATGGGGATTCAAACAAAAACACATTTGTCCCAGCCTTATTTATTTACCAGACATTTTGTCCAGAGTGACTTACAATAAGCACATTCAACCTCAAGAGGTAGATGTGTCACACTGCTTCCATGTTGAATTAAAATACTCCTACGACTATCTTTTAATAGAAACTGTGTATTTGCAAATATAATATTTTGGCTTTGGAACATATTGGGCATCAGCTGATTAGACCACAGGAGTGGTTTGAGAATCAAATTATATTGATAACATTGACTACACAGAAAATACACCTAAAATACGTTCTCTGTGGAGAAACTTACTTAGGGAAGGCATCAAAGCAGTATGTTTTCTTGGTGTCGGGGAAGGCCACTCTCATTCCAGAGGTGAGAGGAGAGTGGAGGACCACAGCCGCACACTCAAACCGTGATGCCAAGTCTACTGTGGGCACTGTGCCGATGCTCTGTCCGTACAGGATGATATTCTCAGGGCTGATGCCAT
>JAVQJL010011561.1:0-18625 GCA_036024295.1 Nannoperca obscura
CACTGCCACTTAATTTCAATGCTCCATTTTACATCAAGGCTTCTATACTATTTCCACATAATCCAAGGTGGCAATCTCAGATTGGAATTTGATCCACTTTGAAGGGACCCCCCCCCCCCCCGTTTTAAAGGGTATCTTTTGTTGTGTACCTGTGATGAGACTCAGATTGAGTAATTGTTGTCACGTGTAAACTCCAAAAAATGCAATGAAATGAGAATCATTACAAATATAGAATTAAATGACAATTTTCTAATATAGCATGAATCTAAGATGACACATCTCTGCACTGACATTTGTGTTTTTCCTCTCTCCTATTCGCACCTGTGACAAATTCCACCCCCGGAACAAAATGATTTACTTAGCACCAGGAGACAATCACATTGAATTGGAAATTGAAAATTAGGCAGAACAACAGTAGGCATTTATACACATCTTGTGACTACTATAACTCATTCTGCAGGAAGTAATTATTACAGACAAACCTTCGCAGCTTGAACATTATTAGTGCGCATTAACTAGCACTCCCCTTTGTAATTGTACATGGCAAAAGCAGCGGGTTGGAGGGTAAATTAGTGGAGGGGAGAGCCAAAGAGAGAGGCAAAAAAGCATTGGAAAGTTAATCTTGAACAGAAGATGGAGAACTGAAGGGAACAGACAACAAAAGGGAGGAGCATTGGGGGAACAATGGATGTGAATATGATAAACAACAACATGAATGAAACTACATGTTTTGCAGGCCGTTTCCCTTTAGACCCCTTCTCTCCCCTATACCATATAGTTTGTTGTTTTAATTAGGTGTGTAAGGAGTGTTTGTGTGTGCATGTACTGTATATGACTACATGTGTATTTATGAAGGAGGTTTTTTTTCAGGTGAGATGGATGAGGAGAGAGATGTAATGAGAGTTCCCCTGTGTGTCTCCAACACCCAGTTAATGTTAGCGTGCAGCGGGGCATGTTTTCATCCTGATGTGTTTAAACAAGGAGACTTTACACAATTTAGATTCCACCCAAAATGCAAGATGTCCTCAAAGTGCTAAAACCAGAGTTACCACACAGAAGGCAGAGGGATTACTTTCTGAAAGAATAAAATGGGCAGTTTTTTCCCCCCAGATTTGTTCAGGATTTACCAATACATGTCATGTAAATGAGGTTGGTGCAATTTCAGTTGTCCCTGGGGCTTGGATTGTGTTAGAAAAACTGTCTGTAAAAGAAAGACAGAGGGATAATATTTTTGCAGGCAAATTCAAAGCAGTTTAGTTGCAAGTCTATTGTGAAAGTGAACCAAAATGCATACCTACTATCTGCATACTGTATGTCACTGTTTTGTTATCAGTGTTCATTCAACCTTAATTTCAATGTTATTTAAAGCAGACTGAATTCATTCACACATGTTCTAAATGCTGAAATAACAAAAGTATCCTGTACTGCACTTCTCCTGGTTTATTTTGATCCAATAAGTCACTTTTGCATAGGTGCACACAGGACAATAAAAAAAAGCAAACATTACAGACATCAAAGGGAACCCTGGTGACCTTAGGGTTAGGGTGCCCACTGTGAACTGCAAAGTTCTCGGTTCGATATAAAAGGCCTAGTTAACCTTCAACATCTGCACTTGTTAACTAGGCCTCAGCATCACCATTATACGGTTGGTAGGTATGGTAATAGTCAATGGGGAACTCTGTTTGGAATTTGGGAAGCTAGTGAAGAGTTCATATAAATAATATTACCATCTTACCATCTCATGGACAGGCAAGATCGTACACTGAATTATTGGTGCCGAACCGAACGGTAAAAATAATTTTTGTACAGAATGTTTACCTTTTGTTTTGTTTTTGTCTACTTACAGAAAGGGTATTTGTATGATGTCAACTGTGCAATTGGTGAGCCATCCCACGAAAGGAGGGGGAAAAAGTCAAGGGCAATGTTGCACAAAAGCTCTTAAAGTTTCATTATGATTCTATATTAGAAGGCCTAAACACACACACGAAGGAGACTAGAGTGCCATCTTGTTGTGCAGTCAGCAATGGTAGGTGAGGATTGACATCCACAAGAGCCCACAGGCCCAAATGGCACTACTGTGAACACAGTGGAGTCATTCAAGTTAGGAACTTGAACCATCTAAAACACCCTTAAATAGGATGCAAACATCTCCAATATGATTAAGGAGACCCAACGCAACCTTCCTACTTCTACTTGAGCTAAGATGTCAACATGTCACTGCTGATGGGGGCCTAACTACATCAACCATAATGCCTCTGTGTATTCTCAACACTGCAGGATGTCATTTGAGAAGTTGAGCAGTTAGTGTACCCTCCATCATATACCTGTAGGATGGCAGAGCAAAGAAAAAGACAGAGGAAAGATGGTTGCTGGCCCTTTCCAGCAAGACAAGCACCTATTTGACATCTTACCCTCTAGAAGACTGTTCTGGTACATCAGTGCAGCACCACCTGCCACAACAACAGTTTCTTCCAAACGGCAATCACCATCCTCAATCTGCCCTTCTCAGTCTGCAGATCCCCCCACATCACACACATATTGACTGACCCAGCTGGCCTACACAAGCAAAAGATGAAAGGTTCGCATTTTTTTCACAATTGAGCTTTATTTTGTGAGTGTTTTCTCATCTTTTGCTCTTCATCAGTCCAGTTCTGCTTTGCATATTTGATACTATGCCAAGGTATACCTAAACCTTTTGGGGTTTTGGATAATAATGGTATTTTGTTTGTGTAGTGGATCTCCGTCTGTGCTATTTTGTAAAATTTTGACATTTCCTTGAACTGTCTTTCAGCTAAATGTCCCTGCTATGGTAGAGATTGTGACGACAAGAGTCCCATTGTTTCCAGTGTTTGTGCTAAGTTAAGCTAACAGTCTTCTAGCTGTAGCTTCATGTTTACTGCACACACAAGAGTGGTATCAATCTTCTCATATAACTCTCTGCAAAAAAGTATATTTCCCAAAAAGTTGAGGAACCCCATTAAGTGTCTCATTTTGTGACCATGTAAATAAGTGATAAGTAATTTCCCCAAAACGTCAAAAATATGCAGGGAATGTTTTCCCAAAATGTAAAAATATCGACATCTCATTAAAGCAACTTAATATCACATTAAAAAAGTATTGAAAGTAAATAGAAAGATGAAAATGCATACCTTCCTAGGAAGAAAAGAGTGAAAACAACCAGAGGCTAAACTTCCTCTCAAAACTTAGAACATTCCTCTTTGTACAAATTTTACATGAGAACGTATTAACATCCATAGAAATATACCGTCTCAGTAACATTTTAAGCTATAAAATGTTATATTCTATAACTCCAGAAGTGTGAATTTGTCCCCTTCAAGAAAAAAGTCTTAGCTTAATCCAATTAGGATTTTATAGAAATGTACAATTTACTGTTCATTACCTAGCACAATAAAAGACACACACTACATTTTTACTGTACACAAGGTGCCTTAAAACAACACTTGTCAGTCTTAGTTTTGTGTAACTGTCTTGTAATATACAGCACCAGTTAACCAGGTCAAATTCCATCCAAAACCATCCTGCTTGCTTAAAGTGATTGATTGCAATTTTGATGGGGGATGAAATGTATAAAGCTCTGGCTATTACCAAGACTAGTTCAAAACAGAGTGTTTCTTTACTTTTTTTTTTTTGGGGGGGGGGTGGGGTAATGAGGTCATGAGAAAAAACTGGCCACATCCTCTTGTTTGCTTGCATTCCCAGAGTGGATATCTTTCTTTTCATCTCAGTCCTCTTTCTCATTCATGTCTCTTCTTTTCAGTCGCAGTCCTTCTCAGCAATGCAATGCTGCACAGCATGCAGCATGCAACAACAACAGGCTAATTTAGCACAGAGGGGAGATTCTTTTTCTTTCTCAAGGCAATAAATACCAGAGTTAAAATAGAATTCTGGCTTGGAAAACCCCACAAATGGAATCATTTAATTACTCTATTTCTTCATTTTTTGTACTGAAAAATCCACACTTCACAGCCATTAGTCAAAACATAAAGCCTTTGACTAGCACATGACTTAAAATGAAATTGTGTGTTTAAAATGAGGATTACTATAAAGGTGTTAATGTGTCTATAAACCTAAAACTCTGAAAGAAGTACCCTTTAACTTGCCACTGTAGAAGAGATGAGAAGCTGCAGAAAGTAATCTCTTACAAATGTAGCAGTTAAGAGTGTGAGTGGCTTAAAGAGCATGGGTTGTCGAGCCGTGCGTATGGGTGACACTGGGCGATGCTTGGCAGAGAGGAAACGGGAGCGTGGGTGAAGCCTCCTTGACCCTGAGTAACACAGTGGGTGTGGACGGGTGGGGGCGCGGGTGGCCTTTCCGGGGCGCTAAGTGCTCTGCTTGTCCAGCCCTGGCAGGTGAACTGGCAGGGGCTTCACCCCGAGGTTGGAGGGCTCAGCACTGAACACTGGCACTGGATAGGGGTTCAGGGATACATCCTGACTGAGCATGAGTGTGTGTGTGCGCTTGTGCTTTTGTAAGTGGGTGTGTTTGTTTGGTTGTACAAGTGCATATACATAAGAACACATGCTCATATGTATCCATTGTGTGTATGTCTGTGCCTCTCGGTGTTTAGCCCATAAATGATAAACACCCTGGTAGTACCAGTTGGCAGATGGGGACCCCCAGCCCTTTCTGGGAGTGGGGTAACATGCCGACGAGTGTTTCAGAGAAGGCTCGACAGACTCTACACCGCCACATCTTAGGGGCCCTCTAACCTCTCTGTCGTCTCTGAGGGGCCCTACCAACCCTCTGTGGTGGCCTTTTCCAGTCGATGGGGCATACAGCCCCTGCCCCCGGGACCCTGCTTCTCTACCTGGCATGCGGGTGACAAAGAGGGCAGGAGGAGTCAGTGGATACGAGGGTTCACCTGGACAGGACAGAGAAGAGTAACACACCAAGCTACATCGCCATGCCTCCCTGACATGATAAGAGCTGTTCTTGAGAGCCACTTTGACCTGTTTTCTCTTTATGAGGAGAAGATAATCCTTGCCTACTGAAACACGTTTGATGCTGAAGTGTGTAACACCTTCTGCGCCACATTACAAATGAATCCTGTCATTGCGAAGCTACAGATGAGCAATTTCTCCCTTCTTTGATTCCATCGTTTATTCATTTTTTTTGCTCAAAGTCGTGCACTTTTATGCTTCCACCTCACCATAAACACGTGTATGACAAGTTTATAATTGTAGCTCCAAATCGGCGTGTTAGTGTGTGCCACATGGAGGCAGAGGAGGCCATAATTGGCATTCCTACCTCTGTGTGCCAGCCGGCTCTCTCTCCTCTCGTCAGAGTGAGAGTTGACAAAGAGAGCGCCAAGCGCTTCCAATCCCACATCCCTCACTTTTTTTTCCTTTCGTGGCCTGTGACGAGAAGAAGGCGAGATCTGTGTGTGTGTGTGTGAGTGTGTGAGTGTATGTGTGTGTGTGTGTGTTTTGGATTAGTGTCTTGCTGCACAATAAATCTTTGTTAAACAAATGCAAAGCAGATGGCACCGTGGTGTCTCCTCCGTGAGGAGAGAAAGAAAGAGAGAAGGAGAGAGCGAAAAGGAGAAAGAAAGAGAAAAAAACACACGCCTACTCCTTATTCTCATCCTCCACAGACACTGATCATGCACATTACACAGACGGTGACTGTGTTGAGCTGCAAAACACTTAATCCTGGAGTGGAAGCTAAAGGTGGTGTCTGAATACTGACGGACACCCAAACACATTCTGTTCATGAGAGAGAACATTTTGTTTATCAGAAGAGACTGTCAGCGTGCCTGTTGAAATTAATGATAGAGCCGACATTTCTTGCCCCAGCGCACATGAAAAAGACATGACCAGGCCACGCTCCATATTGAAGCAAGGTAAGGAAAGGTAGAGAACTCTGTTATGTCTCTACCTTTTCATGTAGAAGTGGCCTTTTCTGCATGAGGCCAGCCGCGCTTGGCCCCGGCTGTCGCTGATAGTTATGGATCCTTTTCAAGAGCTTGCGTGTTCCCTGACACAAAAGAACGAGGAGGCCCCTGGGCGAGATTGTGCAAAGGAGCAGCATTACAAGATGGCCGGGGACGATCGCGTGGTGAGACTGATTTGCTCGTCAGGAAGAGACACGGAGGACTCCAGAGACCATTGTCCAGATCAGACAAGTCTCCCAGACAGCGGGAGGGCCGCTATTGGATTCAGGGCAAATACAAAAAAATCCTGTGTTTATACTTCTCGATGAGTTATTTATTTTTTGCTCATTATAATATTCAACCTGACATCGTGTCCAGTCGGCCCTGTGTAACCCCTCTGAGGAATCATGGGATACACATTTAAAAATAAGAATAACAGAGAGCACAGTCATAATTATGATGATAGGTGACAGTGCTAGTGAGCCAAACATCATTGCAAATGACAGTGGCCTGTGTGTTTATATTTGTATGCAGCTGCATAATACTGCACCAAGTGGAAATGTGCTCCTTTGAATTACCACAGCTATTGCTCACAGATATGAGACTTCGACTGATTTTAACTATTCTGCTTTGTACAGCCATAGGATTTTACCTTCATTGACTGTGGATTGTGATTAATGAACTTATTATGCAGCATACACCAGGGACCTGATTATTTACATATATGCAGGAAGTAGCCAGTCTAATGGAAAGAGCCATTACGCCCATGCTGATGATCCTAACATCAAGGTGCTCTTATCTTCCTCTCAATAAGCTGGGACTCATCCGTGGCATATATTTTTAGACTCAATGTCTGACTGGGAGGCCGGATTGAACCACGTATTTCAGTACGGCAGTCTTTACTCCTTTCATCTCGCCTGAAAATGGAGGGAAAGCATCACTTAACATTGCAGCTTACCACACAATTACCTGAGTACCTGTTCTCACTGCAATTACAAGCCCAAGACAAATAATTAGTCTGACAAATGACTCCTGGGCACATCGCCCTTGTTGTGGTTGAGCCATGTAATTTGGAGCCCCAGCTCCGAATGCTGGCTCTGTGGCGGTAATTAGCGATAGGCGATGTAACTTTACACCCGCTGAGTGTGTGTGTGCACGAGCGTTGTGTGCACGCTTGTGTGCACCACTGTGAGTTCATGTGTCACCTTGGCCTCGGCTGCAATCACAAGCTTCAGGACCCGGAGTCTGGGTGCGACAATCTCTGCATGTCGGCCCTGATCTCCCAGTCAGTGGCACAGACAGCAGCAGCCCACCTGCCAACCTGTCACGTCTCCCCAGCGAGGGGCTGACACCATATTGTCAATGCCGCAGATTGAACGGCGATCTTTTTTACAATCCCCCTTTCACTCAATCTGCCATCATCATTGGTCTGTCTGCACGTCGTCATGTGTATATCTGCTCCTTCCTACCTTCCTTCCTTCATTCACTCAGTCCTCAGTTTTCACAGCTGACAGCAGCTTGTCAAATGTTCCTGCAGCTGCAGGTTCATCCATCATTAAATGGCTGAGAAGAATTGAAATAATCTCTATCAGAGCCCTCAGGTAGTGTTGGCGCCTTTGGAGATGCTGGTGTGTAGACTGCGAGGCCTCGCTTGTAGAAGGTATCATTACTTCCACATCTGTCAGATTTGAGCAAAAGGTTACATGGTTAGAGAAATAAAGAAGACTTGGGCCGACAAATTCAGGATGATAGAGTAAAGTCATGAAAGTAATTTGAACTGTCTGCTTTGATTCGTCAAGTCTTGCTTAAATGTACAGTCATGTCTTCACACAAGGCACACGCACATATGGCTCAGTCCTTTTATTATAAATATACACAAACACAAACAAACACACATGTTTTTGGGCCCCCGCGGGGCCTCTTTAAGAACATTGGTCCTCAGAAGTAAATGGATCACAGGTGCTTTCTTCCACACAAGGGAGGGGATTTTGCAGGAACAGAGACCTGACATCTCTATTGGGATTAAGTGCAGGTAAATCTGGGGTGGTCCTCTGCCCGGTCCCGACAGCCTGGGAGGCGAGTCTGACTCCCCTTAATGAGTCACGGAGGGCCCGGAGCTGAGAGCACACACCAGGCAGGCGGACCGCCACCCTGGAGGCCAGGACACACACACAGTAACCACTCATGCACACTCAGACACACATACAGAATGTAGCACAGGTGTGGAGCTAAGAAAAACTAAAATATTCCTAATTAGGTTATTTTTTAATCTATGGAGGCAAGGAGCTTAATTACTACAAGGTGTAAATACAGACGTTTCCATATTTACCGCTTGTGAAATAGCAAGATGCTAAAGTAAAACAAAAGGGGCGGATCAGGGAAATGTTAAACACAACAGAAAAAAACCCCAATGAGAATTAACAAACAAAGCCCTCCGTTATTCTTATCGTGCTATCTGATCAATCTATTTTTGTTCCTCAACAGCTCTAATCTCTCTCCCACTCCCTCCCCGTGTTGCGCCGAGAAACATTTTTGCACTTCAGAGATAAAAATCACAGTCTTCTCACCGACTCCTCTCCTTTTGTCTCCATTTCACACAGCAAAGAGATATCACCCACGTGTGACAAGTCCACCCCCATCCATCAAACTTCGCTCAAATCGCCAACAATAGAAAACAAAAAGAGGACTCTCTCTTCACAGAGTGGGCCAGAGAGCATCGTCCACTCTCAGAGAGGCTAAATAGTGAGTGGTATGAAGTGGAAATGTACAGACCTGTTATGCATTTTAGATTGCCTTTAAACCACTTATTTGTACCAGGTGTGTTTTCCATAAGGCTAAACATTTTACCATTGTATAAGATTGGTGCTGTTTGTCTCCATCATCATTTATAAGATATATCATGCTGCACTTCAAAGAGATCACTTCAATCAAGGAGTGTGGCCTGTGTCCAATACTGTGGTGTCTTCTTTCTGGGATTTTCTGGGGATAAAGTTTGTGTTTTGTAGGTAGAGTTATTTTCATTATCTGATCAGCTCCAGCTGCTGTAACTGCATACTGCCCTGCTCCTGCTCTGTTTCTGTTATATCTTCTTCTATAACAAACCACTGTTGATTGCCATAAATGTAAAACAGAAGACTCCCCTGTGCATGAGAGAATTTTTCCAAGGAAAGTGACAGCAGGCATTTATCATGGGAAATGTAAAAGCTTTCATGTGCTACACATGAATTGTTTAATTAGTTGACAGTAAAGCTGACTTATTTTTGTGCTGTTAACAGATTATAGCTAGTTCACTGGAATGGGTTTCTTCTAAATGAATTGTCCTTATGCAAACTGTTGAAAGCATGTTCTTTGGATTATCCAGATCAGTGGTTGCCAACCTGGGGCTCAGGACCCCCCAACGGGTCGCCAGATATTTGATAGGTTAGGAGAGCAGACAATAACATTCCTGCTAAACAAAATTAGATTTTTTTCCCCTACAGTTCGTTCTTACTGGATAGTTTTACAGCTTCAGGCTGGTAAAAGTTTTCATATAAAACAATTTGAATCTTTGGTTGAAATTGCCACCACACACATATAATCTATGACGAGGGGTGGCAAGTAGACAAAGCTTTGTTTTAAGGGGTCACAAGCCAACAAAGTTGGTCAGGGTAATAACATTGGAGTAAGAGGCTTCCAGTAAGAGATAGCTGGTAAGATTTGTACATGTAATGTTTCAATGCTTTTGACGCCATGAACAAAATTCCTTTCATCTCCCTTATATTGAGGTTGTGGCCGAGATCTAAGAGACCTATGTCACAAACTGGACGAATAAAACCAAAAGTATCTGCATGTGAGTGGTTTTTTTCTTTTGTCATTTAGATGGAACAAACCTGCAGTATGGCAAGAATTCATGTAAAAGAATCAGGCCAGACACAAAATATGTTGTTCTTTTATTTCTGTAAAAATAGCAATGCTATTACATAAATCTCACAGTTAAGATCAAAGTGGTGTGCACAGTGAAACAAATACACTAATATTGCACAACAGATGAGGTACCAGCAATGTGATACAATAGAAGAGAAGAAGGAAAAAGGTCAAGGTAAACCAGACCAGAGATTTAAAATGTTCATCACAATCACAGCTTGCCATCAGCTATTAAGCGTCCGGCAGTGGACAGCCACACAAATCCAGGCCTGACTGCCTCTCACAAAACCTCCTTATCTCACCTGTCCACCTGTCCCGCTCACTCGTCCATCTTCCACCCGCCGACCGCCGTGATTGCATCTTTAGTGTTACTATCCAAGCGACAGCTCTGCTGCAAAAGCAACATAAAGTCAGCCATTAAAAAAAAGTTTATTTATTATTTCTGAGACACAAGGAGACATCAAAGAGGATTGCCTCTTCCATTGGCCACAAAAGGGTACAGTTGATGGAGATGACAGTGAAATCAACTGTTTATCAGCAGTCTGAGGCCCAAAATGGACGCCTACCTAAACCTGAGTTTATTCACATTTAATATAAGTTGTAAAGTTCTTTCACATTTTGTCTGGCTGTCATTTAATGGGGCGAACATCAGGCTGTGCATTATAATAAAAATGTAATTTAATTTAATTACAAAATAATTAGCAACAAGATTAACCTTAGTTATTGAAACAAACATGCACATTTTGGAGAATATCAATGTCAATGTCCTATTTTTTTATTACTGGATTGTAATTCCTGCATTAACGTGTAGGCAGCACTTTGATGTTGCAGCTGATCAAAGCAGAGCCAAAGGCCTTGTAAACATGCAACACTAAACAGTGTTGCAAAATGTATTCATGGAATATCAGTGCCACGCAAGCATAGGTGCAGATCAATAAATATAGAACGCTACATGCAGTATCTATATGTTAATGTATTGTGTTATCTATAATTGGTCAACGAGAAATGTTCTGTGTAATAATGCAGGGCCCCTCTTTTTCCACAGAACAATAGTTCATTGCTCTTAAGATGCCCTTACGATGTGTGTTTTTCCCCTTGCTCAAATTGACTATATTTGTGTTGTCTTGTTTGCTGCCGGGGGGCGTAAAGGGCTTTAAAGTCAACGGGTGTCGTGCTTCTTCCACCAGGCAGCCACCCGTCTCTGAAGCCAACATGCGTCACGCTTATTGACAGAGGAAGTTCCACGTGTTTCTGCAGACAGTCCCTGTCCGCCCGCGCTTCCCCTTCCCTGTGCCGAGATCCATCCCTACAGAACGAGGTCAAGCCTGCATAATGACCCTAACGAGTCAAGATTCGCTGGATTAGATTATTTCAAACAGTTTGCAGAGCTACCGTTTTGACAACAAATATCCCCGAGCCAGAGAGTGATGGTCATTCCCTGGCTGCTTCTGACATTGCAAAAACAATGTGTTGATTTGGATTTCATGTTCAGCCGCTCGTCGCGTCCACATGGTTTATGCGGAGAGATATGTCATTCCGGGGGTTAGGCTAATTTCAGCCAGGCCATTTTAGATGATGTCAGTGGGCGCAGGAGAAAATGGAGCTGACCTTTCATGCCCCCACGCTGCTATTCTGCGTTAGACTTGCCGCTCACCAAATTTGGTAAATCTGCTGCGTTTATTTCCCCCCCAATGTCCACTTCATTACGACGCATCTCAGATATCGGGTGCACCGTCCCATGACAGATCACCCGGCCTCCTTTCCTCCTCCACCAGCAGAGCAACGCCATCCTGCTCTTTTAACGCAAAGCGATGGGAGGCAATGTGGGCATTTGGTTCAAAAATAAAACACATCGCTTCCACTGTCAGTCTCCTCTTCAGGAAGCATTTGGAGAAAACGTCGTCCTAATCTGCCTTGTCTGTGGCTGTAATTATCAACCCTATAGTATAACCAGGCCTCTGCCTCTCTCTACTCACATTGTGTCTCTTTTGTGTTTCGCTTTTCTCATCTGTTTTTTTGTTCCCCTTTCTGTCTTTTGATTCCTGCGGATTGAAGAAGAACAGGCCTGATTGTCTCGCCTGAGGTAAGATTTCATAGGTTTACATATCAAAGTCTATAAATAGATAAGAGCTTTTGAAAGGGAAAGTGAGCAGAGAGAGGAAACTGTGTGTGTGTGTGTGTGTGTGTGTGCCTGCGAGTTTGTTTGTATGTCTCAATGTGTATGCACGTGTGTGTGCATGTGCGTTTGTGTGTGGAAAGACGGAGAGGCTTTCCCACTTGCATACACAGCGAAAAGAGCCTCCACCAAAACAAAAGGGATTATGGCATTTCAAGGGTGTTGTGTTTGCTGTGTTTATTCACATAGCTCATGGGGCTGCGCAGGACCGGCAATGAATGTCAATGTCAGGGAGTGAAAACGCTGCAACACAAGATAAATATGATGAACAATAAACACAGATTAAGGCTGAATATGTCACGCTACATCATACGCAGATCCCAAGTCTCATGACATTAAGTAACCCTTGGAAGTGTTGACATGATCATGTTAAAAATGATGATGGTTGTTTGTCTAGAGTGCGCCGCCAAAGACAAAAGCGTTATTTATATGGATAGTTCGGCAAAATCTGGTGTCATACCTGCATAATCCAGTCCTGGAAGTAACAGTGGTACTATAACAGGGAGTGGACCGTATTAGCAATGATCATTGTGGGACTAGAGGAGAACAGAGATGAATGCATCAAGTATCTGTATAGTTGATGGAGGTGCTTTGAATAAACTAATTAGGCTGGAGTGTATATTCTGCAGCAGGTGCAGTCTGTATTGCAAGTGCAGCAATACTCACTATTAATGCGCGGGAAGTACAATATCTACGTAATCAAAATGATGCCTCAGCAAACACACTCTTACCTACACATTTTTCTATGAAAGAAAAAAAGTTGGGCAGGGAGAGGCATCTGAACGATAAAGCACAATATTGCAACGTGTTAGTTAACTGTAGCCTTAACTTTAACTTAACCGATTGCCCCCCCCCCCCCCCTTTTTTGTATTTCCACATCTAATTACACTTTCATTCATCAATGTTGATTAATAGGTCCTGTGGCACGCCTGCCTCATTTTACTCTCAATTAAGCTGGTTGATGCATGTTCTCATCAAGCAAGATGCATTGGCCTGGTTTACTTGAGGCGCTATTAGTGGACACTGTAATTAGTATCCCAGCACATAGAACTTCCCCCACCTCCTGAGCCCCTCTCCCCGAGCTGCCATCCCTGGCCTCTTTTAATGCCTTCCAAATAATGAAGATAACAGAATAGATGAGGGACGAGCAGTTCGGCCAACGTTAATCATCTTCCTCTTTGCAGTTTTTTTCTTCCCTTTTTTAGCAGGAGAATTATGGCTTGTAAAATCACCAAACTCCCAATGTCTTGACAGACCTCTTTTGTGTGCCAACCACTCTAGCTCCTCCCCGCATTTTCCTTATCAGTGGGGAGATGTATGTCTTTATCACATTTCACACTCAAAAGGGAACAGCCAGCCTGATACATTTGCCAGTTACTAAATGTGGGGCTTTATCGAAAATATCAGTCTAAGTTGTGCACATTAGCCCTCATGCTCTTTGAGAAGCCACTTTAAAAGAAGGCTGATTACACGCTTGTTGCTGTCGTGATACCAGTTTCAGCGCTGGAACCCCCTTTTTCTTGCTCAGCCAGCTTTCCCAGAGCGCTCCTCTGCCTCTGATTCTCTGCACTTCAAGAGATCTCTCTGAGGAGGGCTCTGAGGGCCTCAGCAAAGAGCCTGGCTGGGCAGACAGAGACTAAAGGATGGGTGAGAGATGGAAAGAGATGGAGAGAGATGGAGAAAGATGGAGAGAGAGGCGGCAGGGGTAATAAAGCCAAGAGAAGCCGATAGAAAGAAGAGCGGCTATACTGCTGCCGTGTGGCTGCTCTTTGTGCTTAAGACGCTGTAGCTGTGGCCACGTCTCGTCCCCATGTCTGCGCAGACAGCTCCCATGGGCCCCTGCGCCGAGCTTGTAAGTGCTAATTGGGCCTGTAAGGGTCAGCAATTAGCCTGCTGCTATTGAAGGATCGTGACAGCCAGGGCCTTTCAAAGCCCCGTCATTCTTTTAGGGCAGAGAGAGAAAGAGCAGAACAGAACATGGACAAGGCTGACGCTCAGACAACCACCAGACAAGCAGCAGAGGAAGATAAACCAACAGGATATCCCACAATGCAGTGTGCTGAGGGGAAGGGGCAGTATGAGGCAACATGGCTGTTACTGACTTCAGTCAGAACTGAGAGGACTGATGCAACTCTCTCCTGCTACAAATAATGCATCAACTAGCACTTTTCTCTTCCTGTACAAAATGAATAAAAGTTTGGAACTGAAATTCTCTTTTAGTGTGATGTGGTGCAGTCTGTCTTGCTGCGGGTGCTGTGTTTGTTTGGTGTCTGACTAGTACTGTAGTTACTCAGCTACTGTTCTCATTTTTTATTTTATTGTGTGATGTAGTATGTTAGGTTAGATTACTTACCAAACTGATGTAGGTTATGCAAGGAGAGGATCTTTTAGAGGGGGTCAGTTTCTTATTTACCAACAATCTTTGTTAGCACTACATTTTTGCTGTGGTCTAGCACCGACTTGCACACAGTGTTGGGTGCTAATGCATTAAAGCAATGTTTTTAGGTTTCTAGGTGATTTTAGTAATAATCATGGTTGTTAATCAGTATTAATAGGTTGGTATTTTATTACTTAAATATATCTACTGTTCTTTGGAGACTGTCACCCCCAAAAATAAGGGCATATAGGTCACCTGTGCTAGCAGCTTATTACGACCCATATTTACATTTATTGTGTACTTATAAAGAGCGCCAGAAACTACGTAGGGAGGAGGTCGGGGTGGATGGATGCTTCAAACAACACACGACTTTCACCCAGGAGTCTGCTATTTGTGTATGAAACTAAAAGTCAAGTTCAATGTTTAATGTCTTGAAATAAATGATAGACATCTTCTTTTTTTTAATTTTGACTTTTCATAATTTAATAGGGACAACAAAGTTAACATAAAATGTACATAATTACATGTTTTCAATGTCCAAATTTTGTACGAATCGGTGTTCCTTGGGGTGTTCCTGGGGTCAACAATTCAATCTTTATTAACAGTATAAAACATGAGAAATATTAATATTTTACACACATTTGTTTAGGCTGATATTAAGGTGACTATCACATGCAATTTTATAATGTTCAAAAAACATTCTCTCTGCTTTAGGGCCCTAGCCTAACATAACCATACCTGTAGTACTGCGAGAACCCCTGATAGTTCCCACAGCATGGAAGTGGGCAAACATGTAAAAGCTTGCCCAGCAACTTTCAAAACCATGTCTCTAAGTGCTCTGTGTGCTCTCTACTTGCTCTTTCTCAATTGAAACTGACCTCTAAGCAAAGGTTTTCTTCCAGGTTTTGTCACAGCTCTTTAAAGTAGAAGTGATTATGAGGCATCATTCCCCGATGTCTCTCAACCACCAGCAGATTCTGTTCTGTCTTAGACTCCAAGAGTGGACATGTTACCTTCCAAAAATGGAAAGTTAGAATGCTGCTAGTGGGAAACATTTCATGGTTTCTCCCATGTCATATGCTTTGATGACAGAGAAACAAGGCAGGGCCCATATGGGATGTATGAGACAGTGGGATTCAGTGATTAGGCATTCATTACAATCCAGGTCCCCACTCGACTGTGGGTAAAAATCTGATTGCATTTAGTGGGTGCTGTCCCTTCAGACAACACATACAGCATCATAATATGGGCCGCATGTCATGTACAGTCCAGCTATGCCTGTAATATGCAGTTGTTTAATGGAAAAATCCCCTGTGGAACGGCATAGTTATAAAAAATATAACGCCAATAAAACACCAATCTCGCCGATCTTTCTTTCCAATTTTAGGTTAACCAGTGAAATGGTATGCTGATTTGCATTTTTTTCATAGTTGCATTAAAATATATTCTACATGTGTAAGGGTGGGGGGTTGGGTGTTGGATGTGTTTTATTGAAAGGGGTATTTAGGTAGTCAAAAAAGTGAAAAAAAGTACCTGACACATAAACTTGGATAAAGATTTTAATTACAATCATTTTCTGGAGGTTTTAATTGCAGCTAAATAATGTTAGAAAATTTGAGGATAACAGGAGGGTTAAGTTTAGTTACTAACATAGTTATTTTAATCCAAACCATGATCTTTTCCTAAACCTAACCAAGTAGTTTCGGTGCCTACACCTAACCAAGCTGCGACCGTTTCACCACGTTAACCATGTGTTGTTGTTGTTTCCATGACAACAAAGGTCCAGTATGCCTATATATGTCATTCTGGAAACTACCTACTCTGTCATTTAGTTTGAAAGACTTGTTGGTCTTTTGACAGAATTGGTTAAGTCAGCAGCAGAGCGAGCGTTTCCACTTGAAGAAGGAAAAAATGGTCTCATCTTGATTTTTGAATGTAAGACTGAAGCTGGGAATTAATACACCCCAGCATTTAAACACCTGTAACCACCAGCACAGGTGTAAGTGGCGTTCAGATGTTAGTGGCAGGCGGCAAACTGCCAGACAATCATTGCAGCCATGCAGTCACTGATGAGGCTCCCTAATGAATGTGACAGGGAGTCGTTAGCAGATTTGGCCTTTCACAAACACAGTAGGGTCATTTTTAAACTGCAGTTTTAAGGCAAGGACATTCTCAAACCAATGAAGAGAAAGGTTAAGAAATACAGACAGAGAGCAAGATGCTGAAATGATCAAATCTGCATCCTCAAGACTGTGAACAAATCAACAGGAAGCAGCAAAACATCCACAATTCAGCAGATGAAGCCAGCATTATGCAATGAGAGACAGATAAGTTCAATGTTAACAGCCAAAAGTATTAATCTTAATGGAATGGTAATATAAATTGTTTAAAAGTTGCTTGTGGTGTGGTTTAATAATATCTGAAAATCGGCCTTATTATATAGGGTTTAATATTTGATCATTTATATAATGTATAATAATAAGAATAATCATAATAATAAGAATAATTTTATTTGAGTCAATTACTCCAGTGCAGAATTGAGCTACAATAAATATGTCATCAATCTGCATTACATCAGTCATATTGGAGGCACACAACACTGAAGAGGTACAGATCTGATTTTTAATAAGGGTCCAATAAAGTCAGACTAATGAATCAGGCCACCACTGAAGAATAACATTAGAATAATGTCATTTTATAAAAGCAATAAGCCATTCAATGCAATGCTTCACAATGATTTTAGAACAGCTCAGAGGCTTTAACTGTGCTGCGCATCGTGCCTAACAGCGCCTCTTAGCTGCTCCAAATTCACTATAAAGCACTGCCTCTCATCGCTTATGGCTTACATCAAAAAGGACTTTTGCCACAAATAGCAAAGGAGGAGCGATATAGAGTGGTAGGTATATAACAGGCAGTGAGGTAATAGTATATTTGTCTCACAAGTGGCCCTCAACTTGTATATATGCTTTCTCTTTATATTGCGAACAATTTCAAAGGTTCATCAGAACATACATTTCAGTTAAAGAGCAGATAAAAAGGTAACAACGTAACGCCTCAAGTTGTCATAGCAACACTGTCATTGTTTTCTTTGAGCCTTTCATTTTATTTTATCATTGAGTGAAGGGGAGAAGTTACTTTCTCTCTCTCTTTCTCTTTGTGTGTGTGTGTGTGGGTGTGACAGGTGGGGACTTGTTGTGCTGTGGGAGAGTGATGGGTTAGGCAAGATGACAGGCTGGCACAGGGGGCAAGCAGGACGGCGACTGAACATGCTCGGATCTGGGGAGAGGTGTCAGTCCTGCAGCCAGCCAAGCAGAAACACACAGGAACACTTAAGGTGATTCAAAGAGGAAACAAACAGAAGCTCCACTTCAAATATTCCTACTATACTACTATATTGAAGGCACATAAGATGTTTTCTTATTCTGTTAAAAAAGTTTGAATTATATGCATTTGTTTGCATTCCTGCCATGGCTCTAATTAACTAGATACTTAGAGATTCATTTGTATAAGTAACTGTATATATTGTTTTTATTCTATTCTGAATCTACCTTGAACCTTTAATAGTTCCTGGATCTATAGTATATAATGCGCTACCAAGTTACTATATTAAGAAATGTAATTGCAACCAAATTTATATAATTATGTTATGATCCAAACTTTTCTGTTTGTTTGATCTTAGCTCTCCATTTTAAGAACAAAAAACAGATCCAAATTTGCTCTGACTGTTCAATGTGATCTCCATCCATGAGGATAAAAAGAAGACATACCAGCTGCTCAAATTCATAGGTGATGAATCGTGCTGCGGGCTTCCAGCCATCATTTTTCAAAAAAAAAGTCCTCACGGTCACAGTCCATTTTTTACATAAAACAGCATGAGGGGTTTTTAAAGAGAGATGCTCCACTTGTAGTCTCTCTTAGTCATGGCTAAAGAGCGATTTTGCTTCAGCTTCATCGTTTACGTGGAGCAAGGGGGGAAATTAATCAAAGCTGAAGAGTGATTTTTTTCACGCAGCTCCCTCAGAGAATAAACATCAATAAACATTACTTAATACCCTACAACACAACCCCGCAGGGTCCCATTTAATTTCACTGGTGGAGAACGCCTAAAGTGCTACTGTTTTACACCAAATTACATACTCTGAAAGTTTGAAGAGGCAGCTAGTTTTCCCACCCTTGAGAAAGAAATTAAATTAGTTTAAATAAAACTGTGGGGGGGGGGGGGGGCTTAATGTAAATCCCGCTATTTTTCATTAAAAGAAATGTTTGACACCTAAAA
>JAVQJL010011567.1:0-11949 GCA_036024295.1 Nannoperca obscura
CATTTCACAACGTATGGTGGTGAATAAGTGTGACTTTTCATGGAAAACACAAAATTGTTTGGGTGACCCCAAACTTTTGAACGGTAGTATATATATATATATATATATATATATATATAAAAAACCTGTTATTTTATCACCACAACGTATAACACTGAAGGCCTGTGCATTTAGGAAGCCATAGAAAAGACTCAAAATGAAGTGTTGTATATCCCTCTCTCTCCTGCTCTTTACTACTGGGTCTGCCTCTTTACTATCAACTCTTCAGTAAAGTACCATGCTGTATTTCCCGTTAAGGTCAGGAGTATAGTAGAGGTCTTCAGGGGTCAAAAAACCCCTTCTGAAACAGACCTGTGTCGAGTCCCAATCTAACCTGGGACTCGATCAGATTGCAATGATCACGTTTCTTTAAGTCGAGTTAAACCTTATGTAAAAATAAGAGTCGATTGTTGCTCAACTTCACGTCATGTTTCTGCAACATGTGCATGTTTATTAAGATCCACCCTAAGACGTTTTGACACTTATCACAGCTATTTTTGCATTTGTAGCTCTATTTAACAGTTATTCTTCTTCCCTCATACAATTGGTCAAATATAGACAATATGAGCATTTTACTTGCAGCAATCAGTGAGCAAAAATTGTCTCAACCAAAAAACTTTGCCATCAAATTGAACATCACAGACTGATGAGATCAAACAGCAGCTGACAATCTGAGGGTGGATCTTTTCTTTAAACTGTCAAACTCTGGGTGTGCACTTTGTCACGGCGTTCTCTCCCACACGCAGAGAAATAAAAGAAAACAACATGAATCAGAGACGGGAAGCCTCCAGCGATGTGTTTTCTTGTTATCATTCTCACATTGCAAGTATAACCTGGAACAGAGGCTTAACACGGACAGATCAGCCGTCTGCCTCTGTGTCGGGGATCAAACGAGCACACAAGGTGAGGGAACTCCAGTTGGTCTGGGTTTCCCCTGAAGAATAGCCTGAGGCAAAAAAAAGAAGAAAGAATGAAAAAACCCTCACAAATTGAGGGGGCGATAAAGGGCTGTAAGGCACATTAAAAAAATGTCACGTTTTTGAACCATTTGGTAGGGGAAGTTAACCAAATATGAGTGCGGCGTAATGTTCCTTTAAGCTGTCATTTAAACTCATACCTATCATCACTCGTGGCCTTAGCGTGCGCGGGGGTACTGATGATCCAACGAGGAGCGCACAGTTGATTAACTGCGCCTCATCCAAGCGTTGCTTTCTCTATTTCTGTCAGGCCTAATGGCATTAGATCAGTAATTATAAGATTATTCACAGTTCACGCGGGCCTCACTGTTAACTTTTGAGATATGAGACCATTATCTTCTTCTAATCTCTTTTTCTCTGAATTACAGCACAGATTCATATCGTATATTTTGACGGCTCGTATGTCGCGCCCGTCCTCAAACTGGCACACTGTCTTTGTTCAGGTTCCTTTCACCACAGACAACTTCTCTTTTCTGGAGCAGCTTTGAAAAAAGTGCTAAAGGGAGTTTCTACCTACAAACACACTGGCTGAGCTTGATCACATATTCATGGTGCTCATTGTGTTAACTGTTAACTGTGTCTGCATGCAGTGACAGTGAACTGACGTTTTCAAGTTACTCTGATGTATTGCTGAGGTTTGGATTTGTTCACTCAACAAAACCAGCAGGATAAATAGACATACATAATACTGTACATACTGTAACTTGGGATCTTTAAGATTTATTCCACTCAAGGGAGTCATGAAACAGTCTCAAAACCAGCGGGAGTAATACTCTCCCCTCATTCCACAATTGCTGCCTAGAGGCCTTTAAGCAAAGCACAGAACCTTTGCCGCTGTGTGACAGTTTAAGTGTCCTAACAAGGACTTCCTGTCCTAACGTGGCTCAGATCGGAGTTCTTCTACGGTGTGAGCCAGAGAAAGCCACATGCATGCTTTTATTTTTGTGCTAGAGAAAACTCCCCTCATCAAGTTTTTTTGTCTAAAAGTGTCCTTAAAGAACAATTTTTTTAAATCCAGTCAAACAAGCCATGTAATAATCTTTCAAATTTTTCTAAAAGAAACTTTAATTTGAAAACTTTTGAGCTGCGAAAGGTTGGTCCATGTGGACCCTCACTGATGTGGGCAGATGACAAAATCTCTGTCTACCAAACCTGCAATGCACCGGAGATGTATAAAGTAAAATTTGGGCTTTATTGTTTCAATATACAATTTATAAAAACAATGAAATGTTCTTAAAACCCTGGCAGATTTATTCATTTGCACAGTGAGGTCTGTGAAATTCGGTTACAGCCACGAATGATCATATAAGATGGAATAAGATGGCATAATGCAAGGCTACTGGAAAACAGCATTGATCACTAAGTAACGCTTGACTATGAACTACACATGTACTTAAATAGGTAGTATTTCTATCAGGTCTTACTGGAAGGTCAATATGGAGACAAATCAGGACTTTGCTGATGTTTGGAGAGACAGCTCATTTACACCAACATTTGAATTCAAAAATAAAGATTTTTAAAATAACCTTTCATCCACCTCCATCTCCGTTTGCACCAATGAGGTCATGGTTATGGACGCTCATGGATAACACGGGTTAAGGTCAATTCCTTTAAGCCAAGCCTCCACCGCTTAGCCCTCTGTCTCTCATCCATCGACTCATCAGAGGAGAGGCAGACTTCTCAGCCTCCCCTGTAATTAAACACTGAAGAGGAGCAGTCACAGCGGGGAACGGCAGCTTTTCGCTCCCTGGGGTGAAGCAGAGCCACCACCAAAGATGAGGAGGAGGAGGAGATGAAGGAGGAGATGAAGGAGGAAGCTGCGGCTGAAGGTAGCCTGAAGGTTACAAGAAATACATACGGCTCGCAGACTGAGGTTGTCAGTTCAGGTCTGCATATTATCTGGCCTCTACCTTCCACTAACAAGCGATGGCCAAGAATGCTTGGACGAGGCAATCTGATATTGTGGTAAAATATTTGGACAGCTTTGGAAACTTTTGAGCTGAAACAATAGCTATATTTATTTACTCGAAATTCATAATACATATGTATCATCTGTCTTTACATCAAATGTGTTCTGGGAAGGTGTGTCTGTGCATCAATAAGGTAAATAAGGTAAAGCTAAATCATTTAAATAAAGATTAGGGTGTAGGTTCTTGGTTTGTTTGGAGTGGGTTTCACTGGTCCACATATGTGTCTTGAATTGTTTTATGCACATAAATGTTCGAATTTGCTAAGTAATCAAGTTCTTGGCAATCCGAACCCTGAAGCTTGCATCTAACTGTTGCTTTGGATCAAATTGGTGACCCTCCAGTTAGCCCTCCAGCATGACCTCCTTATCCACTAGCCTACATGTGTGTCATCAGTGGACATCAAGCAATAAAAAGGGATGAGCAACCATAAGAAGACACGAGCATTGAAATAAATATGTCCAGAACGCTCTCTGCGGACCTCGCTAAGCAAACACATCTCATCTGTATACTGATACAGAGCAATTAAGCAAATTACATTAACAAAGGGCTGCAGGGCCGTTTTGCTAATGGTGTATCTCACAACCTCTGGGCAGACACGGGACTGATTCACATGTAATTTATGGCGCCATGTCATGGCCTGTAGTGTAGCAGGATCAGGGTATTGTTTAACAGCATTATGAGGAGACAGATAGATATGTAGATGGATGGATAGACAGACAGAATTCATTGGGGAGATTGGACGTGCCCCAGCATGTTAAAGCACAACATAATGAAAGCAGGAAGTAAACAGCACTTTGGCCTTGTAAGGCTACTCTACCTTGAAGTAAAGTGTTTACAACCCAAATGACAGCAGCTGACTCTCCGTGAGGTTAAACGCCCTCAGAGACAAATCAGCAAAGGCCCTCGTGAGGGAGCGAAGGAGGTAAAAGACGAGTGAAGGTAAATCTTTAACAGCTCAATCAGCTCCGAACACATGCGGGATGACAGCGCTGGTTTGTCTAAGGGGCTCGGCTTAATTAGCCTGTGCTTTATTGTTAATGAACTTCATGCAGTTGTTTGCTTGTATAATCAAGGCGAAGAAGCAGAACTGCTAGCTAAGGTGCCAAAAATAAGCTGACAAAAGCACCAGGCCCTCCTCGATTACCCCTCCTCCCCCACCCTCTCCCCCGCCTCACCCGCTCTCAAATGGAAAAGCCAACTGCCTGCTTCATAAAACTCGCTTAGCAAGACACTGAGACAAAATGGACTGTAAAGTTCGTTAGATGGAAATATTAAAAAAGAATTAAGCTAATGGAGATAAAATTAAAAGAAATGAGGCAACAAACACTTGCACCAAAAATGGCATCGCCATGACAGCTAGGATTTCTAATGACAGACTGCATTTGGGGAGGGAAAAAAATTAAATGGCATCCCGTGCTTAAATTTCTTTGAGGAGTAATGATCCGAGAACGATGCTCACTCCTGGCACTCGTGGGGAAGAGGGGGAAGGAGGTGGGGAATAAAGGAATCTGAAAATAACAAAGGAGAATGTCCTGCAGTGAGGTTTAGGTAGCACGTGTAATATTACACTGCGAGAAAAGACAACAGAACCCTTTTCTGTGATTAAGTCTGATAGAGAACATCATCATAATTTCTACTATTATCACCCTGTGTACACTACATATCTACTGTAGGTACAAATTCAGATCTACGCTTTAGTAAAAGTCAAATCTTCCCATTTGGGTCTCTTGTAATTTTCAAAATTAACCCCATAACTAATAAAAGTCTGCAATAGGAAATTGTATATCCTGTAAGTGAATATAGGTGAACTGACTGACTTTAGGTGTGCAGGTGATGACCAAATGTGGAATAAGGTAATTTAATTGGCCATTTTACTTTTTAATTATTATTATTCTTTATATTACAATTGCACTGATACTGATAATGTATTTGTCTTTGTTAAGTGTTGGGGCTCAGGCCAAGATTCCAGACATGTACAGTTGTTTTGGCACTTGCAGTTGAACTATTACGTCAAGGATCCTTTGTGAGGGAAGAAGCTCCACTGTGTAACACCACTGTACAACCATGTTTCTCTAATCCCAACAACTCCAACAGAATGATACGTCTTTTCTCTAACTGATTTCACCAACTGTTTTTGAGTTACTGTGATTGGCAGGTTACATGCTATCTAACCCTGATTGGTTGTTTGATTCAGACCAGGTTTTTAAAAACTAAATACACAAAGGGACGGGCACTCACAAACCCTTCAGTTAAACATTGTAAGTGCATGCAATGGTCAAAGATAGTTATTTCAACCAAATTTATAATGAGATACAATTGCTTACTGCAGCTTTCCTGATTAATTATGTTTGATTGAAGAAAGAGGCCCAATTCAGGTCTTCAGAGAAATCAGCACATCGTTCTGCAGATCAGCAAGTTCATGTCATTTTGTAATGTAATAAGTCACACAGCACCGCACCTTACTATACCTTATTCTACATTTGTAAAGCAGTCTTTTAAGGTGAATTACGGTTAGCAGAATGAACAAAAAAAGCTTAAATAATGCTGCTTTATGCAAGCAGGCAATCTTTGCGAGTGTAAAAGTTGCCCAGTTACACACACATGCATACACACACGATAGACCGTCTCTGGCATTCAGGGCACAGTCAGGAAACGGAGAATAGAACATAAGAAAACGAGGGATTTCTGCTTTCTTCCTTCCACAACTTCTTCCAACTTTCTGCAAGTTGCCTCCACTGTTTCCTCACATGAATTTGCATATGAGGAAACAGAGGAGCTTCCCAGGGAGGCCGTCCTTCTGCCGTCACAGTGCTACTTTCCCAGTCTCTATTAAAACAGGCCAAATTTATTACCAAAGTTTCTGAAACAGGATTTCTGCAGTACAGCAGAGGATTAGGCCACTCCTGCTTTAGGATCAAATTGCAATAATTAGGTAGAACATGAAGCCAAAATACGTGAAACACGTTGGAACTTGACACACACACAGACGTACAGTACACACATACACACACAAATCAAGAAAAATATTCCATTTCAGGCAGATTCTCAGAATGAGCGAAATCCCGGATACTGCGAGGCCTTTTCAGCGTTGCCAGTTAATCTCCTCAAGGAGAAATGCAAGATGACAATGGCAAAGCACCTCCAATAATTGGTTCCAACAGGCTTACCGTATTAAAACCTGAAATGAGTTCTTCCCCTTTTAAGTATGATCCATTATTTCAATCCGGGGGAGAAAATTCTGTCTTTGAGAATATTAATAACTCCCAACCACGCACTAACATGAAAAAAACAGCCCCCTCCTCCTCACCCATCCTCTCCTAAAAGCTGTGTACCTGGCACCACGGCAAAGGTCCCACCAAGGACGGACACTTGAAAGCCTCGGTCCTCCCTCTTTCTCCTTCTACCCCCTCTCCGTTTTTTCCCCTCTCCTCTCAGGCTTCAGAGCCATCTTGAAGAAGACCTTGAGGCCCCCTTTGTCGTCTTCCCTTGAAACAAAACAAATAGAATTCAGGTCTTTTGATTGGCTTTAGCGAGCAGATCTCGCCACGTCTGCCTCCCGTGAGCCAGAAGTTGTGACTTCAGAGGAGAGCCCCGACGCTCCTATCTCTGCATTGAAATGAGACCGGCAGGTCTTGAGAGGATGTCTGCTAACTTTCTTCCCACATCCAACCTTGTTACAAAATACAGAGTGTTAAAAACTTAATGCCGTTGTCGCTTTTACTTCGCGGCAGCAGGAGGGGCGGTCGGCTTATTATATCGTCCTAGAAAATACACCTTTTCAGCAGGATTGTTGTCTTTCCCCAACTGACTGGAGTAACATTTGAATATTTTTTATTACGTCTTGCATAGAACATACCGCAATCCCTTTTACTGTCCCGAGGGAAATTTGAGTTTGCAAGGCCAGGACAGAAACAGCAGATGACACGTTTCTTTCCATTTGTGTGCATGAATTTATGACTGTCCTTTTCTTAGCACCTCTGCAGGAGCAAACAAGAAGTTACTCCTGTGTTTAGACCCAAAACAGTGAAGATATGAAAAAAAAGCTGATGAAAAGAAGAAGAGAAAACATTAATAAAAACATCAAGCACAGGCATTTGTTGTTTGACTGCTGTGTACATCTTTACACAAGCTTGCATCATTATGGTTTGTTTAGTCTGCAGATCAAGCCAAAAATTGTTCAGATCACCAGGCGTCTGAAAAGCTTTTAAGCACTTTATTCGGATAAGCCCTCTTTGATATAAGATCCATGCATGAGCGAAGGAAAACCGCCGAGATAAACACAACAACTGACATCTGCTAACCAACTTTTTTTCTCCTTTTTGAGGCAATGTTGCCAGCAGAAATTGTGTGGTTTGTTGGTGTTGGAGAACCAGGAGCAACGGTACCAACGACGGTGCACACCATTGATTTTACTTCTCTGACATGAAGATTAGTGTGTTTTACCATTTGATCTGATCTCATGTAATGTAGAGCATCTATAGGGGGTAGAAGGACAGGAAAGCTAATTATTGGCTTCAGAGTAAAGCTGCAATTGGCTGCAGCTGAAGAAGAAAGTGGACTTTAAAGCCTCTGATGATGGTATTTGATACATACTGACATATCATTGGTACACGTGTTATTAACAGGGATTTAATGGAGCCAGAAACAACATTTTATGTGATGTAGGATGCATTTTATAATAGTATAGTAAAAAACTTCACTAATAATATTAAGACATTTTGTGTTTTATTTATGGCCTTAACAAACAATACTTTTTCTTTAGTTTCATATTTTGCTTTTTGAGTTGATGAATTCATTGCTGCTGTAAAACAACTAACTGAATCTTGTCTTTACACCAGTTTATTTATTTTCTTGACTAAGAATGACTTTTCTCTCAAAAATGTCTTGAAAAGTGGACACACTGGCGGTTTAAGATGTATACTGTGGAATCCCAGCACATTTTGAAACTGCCTTTATTGAATGTCATCCCCTCTCTGTATACCTACTCACGTTCCCTATCACTTTATACTTGGCAGAAAAAAAAGAAACAAATGTTTTAAAATATATATATTCAAGAGAAAAAATCTGGATATTGATGAACACCTTGAAAATGTACATCTTAGGTTTTAAGAAGTCACTACAAGTCTGCAAACTTAAATACAAGTTACTGAATGATTACTTTTTATAACTAAAATGCATTACTTTGAACAAAAAACACTTGTGTATTTTTAGACTTGGTTAATGAAGTATAAGTTCCTCCATTTTAAAACACAAGGGTATCTCCCATCATCTCCCCACAGATTACTTATAGTACGTTATAGTACATACCTACTGGTTAACACACCGCTGAATGTGAACAGGTAATTCCATTTGGGCTCATATAGAAAAACAGCAGGATGTCTCTTTCTGCTCGATGAGTTGCAGGTTTCCAGAATAACTGAGATTTTATCCAACTGTTTAAAACTGGCAGCCAGCGATCTGCTTATCATTACACCAGGCGGGCGAAAATGAAACACTCCAAACACAAGTGCGTATTAACACCCAGAGCGCAATTAAACACAACGTGGTTGTGTGCGCTATTGACTGCCTTGCACCAGGTAGGGGATGTAACAGACAGAGCTCAGTGGCTGCGCACTCTAGAGGGTAATCGGCCATGTTATCTGCAAAAAAAAAAACAATATGCACAGGTGCTGTACTCAGCTGTGCTATATTGGTTAATTGAGCAAATCTCTTATTTCTTGCCCTCCTATAGCTGCAATTATCTCCTGGCACAAAAGCACAGTAGGTTGCTTACGGCCTTCGTGGGAGACATGACATCCGAGGTGAGTGCAGCTCAGGTTGAGTGATGTTTTTGTGTTAACAGCAGCACCTGCCAGTTCAGTGGATTATTAAAGCTGCAAGACAACGAGGTTCCTGTTTTTAAACTTGTTTAACTTCAGGAAACAGACATCCTTGAAGGTGTGGTCCAGTTGGCACAAAGCCTCTAAGGAGCACAAGTACTTGTACAAGCTACCCAGGTGAGCCGCTGGTGGAACATTTGGCCGAAAATGAAACCAGAAAAAATTTCATTCATTAATGTATACAAAGAACTGGATATTATGTTCCTATGTGGCATCCCTATAAGGCCAACCAAGTGAGCGCATACCTGGCACAAAACAAAATTGAAATATGGCTTGATGACTTTCCCCATTTCTATTGAATCTGAAGGCTCAGATTTTAATAACACAGAGTTATAGGACCAGAGTTGCTTGGCCTCACTTTCTAGCACTTCCGACAGTGGCCAATGCTAAAATCGTCACACAGGCTACCACTGTTCTTGGAGGTTTGATCCCCGTTAGGTCATAGATACATACTGGTGAGAGATGCTTATGTATGGGGCTGTTTTATGTGGAGCTGTCTCATGAAGCCATCTTTAATTGCCCCCCGGGGACAAATAAAGTTTTTTTAATTGAATTGAATTGATGAGGGCTCCTGAATGGTTTGCAATGGGTTCATAATTACCAGATTTCAACCAAACTTAACACCTACAGGGATTTTGGACCAAGATAAGGGAATACCTAAAGAAAGAACATTTTCGTCCAATAGAGTTCTAGAGGCCTGGAAGTTCAACTTTAAAGAAAAAGTCCCACTAAAATGTTTCACAGTGTTACAAAAAATGTGGTAGAGGTAGATTCTGACAAGGAGAAAAAGTAGATGATATCACTTCATGAGAACATAGCTCTAAAGCTAAAATGTCAAAGACAGAAGTTTCTGCTTTAGAAAAATCTGATACCTGACAATGATAGCATAAATGGGCATTATAGCATTTGTAATCTTGAGATTTCAGACATGATATGTATAGTCAACTGTCCAAAGAATGTCTTCTTACCATTCTGCTCTGAGATACTGTCCAGCAAGTAGAACTGTGTAAATCTCCATTTGCATCAGTACATCTCTGCTTTTTGCCACCAAGATGACAAACCCACTTGGCGTCTAAAGTGGCTCTGATTGCAGAGAGCAAATTCTCTACCACCTTTCTTTTTAATGACGCGCTCTCCAAACTGCAGCGCCGTGCCTCTCTCCAAACTGCCGGCACAACGGCCAAGCTGTCATATCATATCCGGGCGTCGCAGGAGCGAGATAATATGTCAGATTAAATATGTATGGGTGAATTAGGGCTATCTCAAGTATTATATCATTTAAATTCAAATCGCTCCATCGCTTGGTACCGTCTCATTATGACGCTTGAGAAATTAGCAGATAAAAACACTGTCATATGGGCCTGATATTAAGGCTAATTCCCCCACCCCCCAAATTTTTCTTTCACTGGATTTTAAGAGTTTTGTTCCACATTGAGCCGTCCACCTTTTAAAAAAAAATCCCGACACCTACTTCTCCCCCAAATTAAACTTCAAAGTGAAAACCCTCTGCAGAATATTCCTGAGGCCTTTATATCTGAAGACCTTGTTGAAAGGCACACAGCACGTCTCTTGGCTTTTGTTGATCAACAGCTACATACTTGTCTTTTTTTATCGAAAATCCAGATAATGTTTGACATTTTTCCCCCACGCAGGAAGAAAGAAAGCCCACAGACTGTCTGTAATATTAGTACAAAAAGTTTAGCCTGTTATATCTTTTCCATAAAAATGAATCTAAAATGTTTTCTTTCTATTAAAAGTTAAATTGAGCATGTGTTAAAGCATGTGCATTTTGTGCAGTAAAAAACACAAAGACATGAAGTAGGGTGAAATGGTGGATGGAGAGACAGTGTCACAGACTGGACGTTCTGTAGAGGGAGCTGGAAGGTAGTAAACCAAATCCCAACCAAGACCCAGACCCAATACCTTGCCAGGACCATTCAGGCACAGGTTATTTTGTTATGTCAAGCGGTGGGATCATGTTTTTTTCTTCTTCTTCTTCTAATTAAGAAATTCCCAAATGGTGGCAATCATCTGCATCCGTGTGTCATGTGGTGCGAGCAGATATGCAATGCCCGGTGGGAAGAGGGAAACAAACAGAAGAGTCAATGTGTTGTATTAGCCTGGTAAACAAATGCTCATTACTAGATTAAAATAAGCTTGGTTACACGAATATGAACATGTTCTTTCTCTTTCGACAGGTTAGAATCATCTCTCTGCGTCATTTTCAAAAGAAATGCTCTGCCTTCAAAGCAGTCTGGCAGTCCAACAATGTAATACACTTTTGTCAAAATAAATTGACAGGGTCCCACTTTCAAAAAGTGTATTTGTTTTAATGTAGGGAGATGGTGAAATACCACAAACCGTATGTTTTTGTAGCTGTTCTCTGCCTGGATCTCCTTGATAGGTCACTTGACATTAGAGTCTTTTACCATTTTACAATCAAAAACATTTGTTGGAAAATGCCCTCCGTTTCACCACCAGCTCTCCTTACTGAAGGTCAAACAGCCAGTGTAACAGCTTAATAATAAAGTCTGCAAACAAATTACCGGCAAACAGCGGCGGTTCAGCTGGGTACAGCTCCGGCTCCTTAAGGTGAGGTATTAGTAAAGCTTATTTATTTTCATTTCCGTGGCTTTTATTTGCTCCTTTCCCCTGTGGTAAAGCAAAGGCTGATTTCTGCCATGATTCCCTCTTTAATTTTAATACCCTTTTTACTCATCATACAGACATTAGACGCCCCCCCCCCCTACCCTTCATCTCTCTGAAATAATGTAACTTGGGCTCACACAGGAACACAGGGCGACCACAGGGAGGTCTGTAAACTAGCTTTCTTTCTCTTTTTTTCTTCCCTGAAATTAATTGGTGTACAGCCATGTGCATATACGATAACGGAGGATTTTTTTTTTCCTGAAACACCACACCCCCCCCACACACACACACACACACACCCCAACAAGGAAAAAGGGAGGTTAATTAATGTAAGGGGCTGCGTGTTCACCGAGATGCAGTTTACTACGCTGCTGCCACTCCTCCTACTGCTCCTCTCCATCATAACACACACACACACACACACACACACACACA
>JAVQJL010011568.1:0-11692 GCA_036024295.1 Nannoperca obscura
AGAGAGAGAGAGAGAGAGAGAGAGAGAGAGAGAGAGACATGGTGTGAGTTACATCATCAGTCTGGTGTTATTTTATATCTTTCTTCTCGTCATTAAATTCCATGTTCAGACTAAAAAACAGAACAAATCCTGTTTGTGGCTCTCGGTCCTGTCTGTCTTTCGGTCCTGTCTTCCTGCCTGTGGCTCTCGGTCCTGTCTGTCTTCCTGTCTGTGGCAGCTGAGCAGGAAGCTGAGTTTTGTCATTTTGGAACAATCTGGACAAACGTCTATAAAAACACCTGATGGATATTTAGTTAGATTTTTCAAAAAGGCTCCGTGATTTCCTCCAACAGCTGCTCGCCGTAGTTTGTATCAGAAAAACACAGCACCTGTCGGCAGGTGTACTCACGGAGTCTGAACATGGTGACGAGAAGAAAAACATAAAATATCATCAGACCTGTTCTTTAAAACAGACTAATATTTAAAATGCTGGAGATCATTTTGATTAATTGATTCACTTGTCAGATCGTGTTGATAAGAAGCGCCAAACGTCAGGTGAGAGTCCACCTGCAGAGGGAGGGGGGCGGGGTCTGAGGGAAGCACAGGGATTTTAATGACACACCTGTCCTTCCAAAGGACAAGCATCTACAAATACTGCTGAGTCACTTTACAGGTAAATTGAGACCTTTGAATGATTCATCACACATTTATTTACATAGAAACAACAGTTAAAGGACTGCAGTTAAACACTGCATTCTGGGTAAGATGTGCCCCTGGAGGGTGGGGAGGGGTCAACCTGGAGGGGGTGCTGATTTAACTGTTCGAACAAACATCAGGCGTTGGGGCAGTTGTCGGCAGGTGTGGTGTTTGGGGCAGGTGAGGTGTTGAGGCAGTTTTCAGCATCAGGACAGTAGTGAATAGCAAGTAAATCTACCTGCAGCCACCCTGACTGATGTAAAACAGGTGTAAAAGACTTACCTGTCAATACAGGCGATGGTCTGACATTTCTGCGGCGATTTGGCAGGGCTGGGGGCAGAGTTTGGGTCTGGAACGGAGGCTGCTGATTGGCTGGCTGGGGATGGTGGGAGGGGCCCAGCGGAGGCAGGGCTCATCACAACAATGGGACTGGCTACAGAGAATCAAGGATCAAACCGAGAGAAGATATTTATCTGCTGTCCATCATAACTCTTATACTGTAGTCACCAGAAGTACGGCAACTATTTGATCATCAATTAATCTGTTGAACTAATCCATGAATTGGATAAAAACACGCAAAAAAAAAATTCCCATAATTTTATTCCAAATTGACAAATTGTGTTTCTAAGCCATTACCTGTTGTAGGAGTGGTGGAGGTGTTTGCGGTCAGCTGCGTGTCGTTGTCCTGTAGGATGGAGTTGATGAAGGTGGTGGGGGAGAGCGGTGTCTCTACAGGTGTAGCTCCGCCCTCTAGAACAGAACACACCTCCACATCAGGACTGGACGGCTCCTCTTTGATGGCGCTGACTGATTGGCTTTCTCTGCAGGTGAAACAGGCAGATGGTAGCTGTCAGTCAATCAGACTGTGTGTGTGTGTGGGGGGGGGGGATCTTTGACTCAGATTCACCTCCTGTAGTATTGCTGCCTCACCCGCAGCTCTCTGGCGCCCCCCTGAGGAGGCTTTACTCTGCTGCTCATGTCCTGCCGTCTGACTTTCAACTGGTCCTTTTTGAGTGTATGAACTTTTGCAACTTTGGGGGGTTAGGATATGATGTTATTGGTGCTCACCCTGGGTCCGTCCAATCGCTGACCACATCCTCAGTTGTGGGTGTGGCCTCCTCTGTGATGTCAGAAATGATTGGTCCAGAGGTCACTGGGGAGTCGGCTGAGAACAGACTGGCTGCAGCCTGGAAACACAGCAGGCAAAGCAGAAAGGAAACTAAAGATAAACTCTGTAGCTACAGTTTCAGTTCCACAGACAAATTGGATCATGCTGTGACTTAAACTGAACTTTTACTTCACAAGCCATTACGTAAACAGGCGCACCTCTACAATCACTTCCTGTAACCTGGACCACGCCCCGATAGTCCCTTTTAGTTCCGTCTCATCCCCTCTGAGGGCTAGCTGACCCCTTTGGGGAGGAGATAACGCTCCCCAGGGTACAAAATAACACCATGTGAACAGGTGAGTCAGTGGCACATTACCTGCATGTGCTCCAATGAGAACGGCCGACTGTATTTAGGCACGGAGTGGGCGGAGCTAGAGTCATTCAGCATCAGAGGACTGCAAACAGACAGACACGGTAAATACACAACAGTACATGTACATACATATTACACAGTAATGTTTACTGTATGAACAACTTACACCAGATACATTATCATGTTCTTTAAAGGGTCAAAGGAAGGAAGGAACGAGATATGTGGAAATGTGAAATGGTACTTCAAAATAAAAACACTATTCTGGAAATTGTCTACAAGTTGAGTTGATGGAGGTGAAGCTCCGTTTAAACGGACAAGTTCACATTTTTTAAAGCCTGTTTTAATTCCAGTTCAATGATTGAAATGGTCAGGAGGCTTTAACACGCTATCATTCTAACAAACGGTGTAGCATTTGGAGTAAACTGTGCAGTATATTGTGCAGTATATTGTGCAGTATTTGGAGTAAACTTGCATTTTCCTTTTGACTCCCAGGATCCTGTTGGACTGGACAAGAGACACCAGGAACTGGATCAACTGCAGAGAGAGAGTTCATCATTGCTTCAGTATGCTGTGGATGTCCGGATCCAGTTCTTATTATACATCCTTGTAACATGCTAATATGCTAACATCAGGGTTCGTCCAGCTTTTCAAAAGTCAAAACCAAAACAGACTCTGGAAACCTTCTTTACATCTACAGGGCTACTGGAAATATTGTGTATTGATTGTTTGTCCCTCACTCTCACAGGATCAGCATCAGCTGGATGCTGTGATGGAAGTAAAAGGCAGTATGCGCTAGTTATTGATTACACGTCCCTGTCAACATGAATCGCCCAATACATTCTTAAATTACAGCCACCATAACCTTTATCCTTTGAGTCAAGTGTCAACTATCGCGTCAGCTGTGAAATATGGTCCCAGTCTCCCCTCCTAAGGTATGGAGTATTTATATATTGATTACCTTGTTGACAACTTTCTGTTGCTGAGTGTGCTTCTGCCTCAGACTGGCCACTTCTCTCCAGAGGGCCTCGTTCTCACTGAAACACGGGATCAGATTTATTTGATGAGACCTGCTGACTGCAGGAACACTACAGGGTCGGGTCGGGTTCTGGTTTAGGATCAGAAGTTCTTACTGTCTCATGGCGATGATCCTGGAGTCGATGGTTTCCTGTTTCCCCTTCATCACCTGGACGTCATTCAGGATCTTGTTCACTTCGTCTGTAGACATCTTCACTTCCTCCTGACGCACAGACGCTACCTGAGCACAGAGACACACCCCGTTACCATGGACACGACAGACTGACAGATGCATAGGTCTACAGGTCCAAGTATAGCTGCGGGTTTACAGGTACATACAGGATATCTACTTATGTGTGTCGTTGACTTTGCGTTTCAGGTCCTCCAGCAGGTTAACTTGTACGGGTGTATACAGGTGTGTACAGGTGTTCTTAGGTATGTAAGATTACGTCCTGATCTCCAGCTGCAGAATCACTCGTTCAATCATCACATGCTGAATCCCAGGGAGTCTTTTGAAACTACCCTCCTCCTCCTCCAGCTTTGAGGCTCTGAGGACAGAGGGGGTTGCATGCTGTATAAATAAAAAGGACATGACGTACGTTGGTGACTTTGCGCTTGATGTTCTCCAGCAGGTGTTCTTGTCCTCGGATGAAGAACGGATGCTGAAACTCTGTGTCGTCCCTCTCTGGTTTCACCAAACCGCCCTGCTCGATGTGAACCACCTTCCTGAAACCATCTGGACACAAAGAGAAATTCAGAAATGCTGGCTATGTGAGTTAAAGTGGAGCATCAGCTGTAATGTTGGAGAAAGTAAACCCTGTGGTCTGTGACGGGGTTTGTACACAGTTTGTACTCACACATATTGAGCTGTCTGATGAAACTGGCCATGTTGTTGTGTTTGAAGAACTTTGGTAGAACTTCTTTAGAGAACCGACCCTGATCAAACACATGGAAGCTGGTTCCACTCTGACACACAACACAGAACACACAGATATCAACAGCTACAACAATCAGTCAATCAATCGATTAATCATTGAATCAACAGAAACTTCATACTTCTGATAATCAATCATAATACTTGGTAGTTGCAGCTCTAATAAAAAACAAAAAAAGACATCAGAGACTCTGATCTCAGTTCCAGTTGATTCTGGTCCAAATGTGGTCCAGGTTTAGTCTCTGTATCAGGTTTTCCTGGTTCACTTGATCTCTCATCAGATGTAAACAATTGATTTTTGTTGAATTAATGTTTATTATCTCGGACATCTCATTATCTCTGACAACCTGTTAGCATGTTAGCTCCGTTTGAGTCACCTCCGCCGTTAAACCCGCTGAAGCTAAGAGCTAACAACGAATTGACTGTAACCCAGACATTTATTCTTTATTAACCTCTGACTGTCTACTTAAAGTTAACTGTCCTCTGAAGGACCGCTAACTGTTAGCTATTAGCTCTCTGCTACGCTAGGCTAATGTGTGTACCGGGCTCCAGCAGATGAGTGGGTCTGTGTCCGGGTCCTCCACCAGGGTCCACAGTTTGGTGAGGAAGGCTGGGACGTTACCGCCGCTCAGCACCGCCCCTCCTCCGGTATACTCCATCACAGGGATGAAAATCAAACACACTTCGGATTATTCAACTAAACACACTGCAGCTGATCGGAGCTAATGATGCTAACAGTTAGCCTGCTGCTAACGCCATCCACTGCTCAAAGATCTCCAAACAAACTAACGTTAACTAACTGCGACACTGAGCCAGACTGCCGTCTGATCCGGAGCACAGAGAGCGCGGTCCTGGTCCTGGACTCTGTCGGTCTTTGCTGGTCTCCAGCTGATTTAGTCAGTTTTATTTACATTAAACTCCACAGTGGAAAATTCCAACAAATCCGATAAAGCAAACAACTGCGTAGCTAGCTGGATGTCGCGCCGGGATGACGTCACATTAAAACGTAACGTGAACGTCTGGTCGCATTATGACATAGAGAGCTGTAATCTGGATTAATTCTCATTTTAACACATTTGATCTATTAATATGTACTAAGATTATTCGTTTGAATCAATCCGTCTGGTTGTCAATCATCTGATATTTCTCTCTTTGAATCAAACATTCAGGAGATTAAAGAGGAAACTACGTTTCTAAATGTGTCTTCAGTCCGTCTCTTTCAACTGAACATCAACAATTTAAACGAGAATCAATTCTAAAAGTTAGAAAGGTACAAAACAGGCTGCCTTTATGGCCTCATTATGTTTTTTTAAAGTATCAACTCTTTAAAAAACATTTCTATCAATTCTACAACAATCAGGTGATCATCAGTAACCTTTTAATTATTCGTATAACCGCAGCATTAATACGCGGTGCTCCCTTGGGCCTTGTGTTGTGGATGTTGTGTCTTTGTGTCCTATATTTATTTATTGATAAAGTCTTTAAAAAAACGGTAAACCCACCGGCTGTGACGTGTGACCTTTAACCTTTCAGGCTCCCACGTGCTGTGTGATGGAGAGCAGCAGCGGAAACATGCGGGCGACCGAACCGAGAAAACAGACGAAAACAGTCCCAGAGAAAAGCGTAAAGAAGAGGAGTAAAGAGGAGCAGGAGCAGGAGCAGGAGGAAGAGAAGCAGGAGCAGAAGCAGGAGCAGGAGCAGGTAAGACACCGACCAACAGGAGAAGAGGACTGGGTTAACTGGGAGAACTGGAGGCTAGCTGTTAGCATGCTAACACGGCGAAGGTATATCAAAACACGCTGCCAGAGTCGGTGAGCTGTTCCAACAGAGAGGACATAAATACTGTAAATATTCAGTAATGATTGCGCTAATGTTCAGAGAGGTGAGCCGAGCTGAAGAGGAGAACAGACCGAGTCCAGCTGCTCATTACAGGAGGTTTTAAATCCTGTGATTCTGAATGGAGACAACGCATTTTCTGTCAGGGTGACTATCATGGAAATACAAATGGTAATCTGAGCTAAAGCTGGGTAATATTATACTGGGACCATCAGCGTAACTGGCTGTAAACAGGCAACACTGTTAACGTTTAACAGCAAATTGTCTTCAATGCGCTGAACACGGAACTCCTTTCAGAATAGTTCAATTTTATAACCTTAAGCGCTTCCTTAGACCACAATTAACCTGTTTATTGAAGTCCCACAGACCCACAGGATCCGTCTGATGATCAATTCAATATGTAATTTGTTAAAATAATGTTATAATACAATAAATAAGTGAGGAAAACACTCTTGTAACAGTTGTACAATAATGGAGAAGCTAAACAGTTTAAAACTGTCATTCTGAATGGCTTTCGGGTGAATCTCGTCAAACTTAGCTCATTTTATACTGCAATCAATGGTGTTATTAGCTAATAACATATAAACATCAAACCGATAACTAGCAGCTAGCTAACAACGTTGTTTTCAGTAACACTGGCTGTTAGCATGGTAGCCCTGCAGTTTCTTAACTCTTTCAGATTTTAAAACCTGTTCGGACTCGGACACTTCGATCAGGATGGTCAGATGATGAGTTTTACTGGACGTTCTTCATGTTTGATCAGGAAAGCACTGCTAAAATCACCATGTTGGTTTTCTTCAGATCTTCAACTTCAACAAGAAGCGTGCTGAGAAAGAGGAGGAGGAGGATGAAGATCTGTCAGACAGCGAAGACAGTGTTTTCTCAGGATTGGAGGATTCTGGGAGTGACAGTGAGGATGATGAAGGTGATGAGGAAGAAGAGGAGGGATCAGATGAGGATGAAGATCTTAAGGTGGAACCAGAGCAGACTCAGCAGGTAGTGTTTAGGTCTGACAGCTGATTGGCTGGTTGTGGATCTGGACTGTTGAGTTGGTCAAACGTGAGGAACCCACTGCTGTTCTCAGTGTTCTCCTGTAGAGCTTCACCTATGTCTTTTCCACCTGCAGATAGAGGAGGAGGAGGAGGAGGAGGAGGAGGAGGTAGTAGTGAACGAAGGAGAAGAAGATGAGTACAAATGTGACTCTTCAGATGAGGAGGTGAGATGAGTTTATGTTCTTCTGGGTTCTTTAATGTTCCTCTGGTCTCTCTGTCAGGTTTCCAAATAAAAAAATAGGCGCCTTGTAACGTTCTGTGGAAGAGGGGTAACGTTCTCTGCAAGTCTTTCAGTTCTGTTTGGCTGTCTGGTGTTTTTAAGGTATTTCTACAAACTTCTGCCAGATGAGTAAATGTTCTGTCCAGTTCTCTGATATTCTGCCAGTTTCTCTAATGTTCTGTTGGGATCTCTTGCTCTGTCATGTTCCCCAATTTTCAGCCAGATTTTGTAACATTCTGTGCAAACATCAGCTGTTTACTGTCTATATCCTCTGACTTTCTGGTTCTTCTGCAGGACATCAGGAACACGGTGGGGAACATTCCCATGGAGTGGTACAAAGACTTTCCTCACATTGGCTACGACCTGGACGGGAAGAAGATCTACAAGCCAATCCGGAACACGGATGAGCTTGATGACTTCCTGGACAAAATGGAGAACCCGGAATACTGGTGAGCCTGCTAGCATAATGCTAGCTGTTCCATTATAAAAAGGGAATACTAATGATGCTAACCTGCAGTTCTCAGCTAACAGCTTTCTGTTTGTCTGCAGGAGAACGGTCCACGATAAGCAGACAGGAAGTGACATCGTGTTGTCAGATGAGCAGGTGGAGCTGGTGAATCGTCTGCAGAAAGGACAGTTTGGAGACGTCAACTTCAACGAATACCAGGTACGTTCAGGTGAACGTTTTTAAACATGTTCCTGGTGCTTTCTGACAATTTTTTCAGGGAAACGTTTACTTACGATAATTAGATACAGTGAAGCTGCCGTTTACCTCATTAGATAGGTGAAATGGATTCTTGTTTTTAGCCTGTTTGACATCAAATCTTATTCGAAAACACACCTGTCACTGAGACCTTTTCCTCCACAGCCTCAGGTGGAGTTCTTCAGTAAAGACCTGATGCTCCACCCAGTCACCAACAGACCAGAAGATAAGCGCAGCTTCATCCCGTCTCTCATTGAGAAGGAGAAGGTGTCTAAACTGGTTCATGCTATAAAGATGGGTTGGATCAAACCTCGGAGGCTGGAAGACGACAGCAGGGGGCGCTACTACGATCTCTGGGCCAACGAGGACTCTTCTATTCTGGCCAAACACAGGATGCACCTGCCAGCCCCCAAGATCCCACTACCTGGTCACCACGAGTCCTACAACCCCCCACCTGAGTACCTCTTCACTGACGAGGAGGTACGTCACCTTCTGAAGAGGTCACATGTTTAATTGACCTGGTTACAGAACTTAACCACACTGTCCCTCTCTCTACCTGTCTGTCTACCTGTCTTACTATTTGCAGCAAGCTCTGTGGGAGCAGCAGGATCCGTCAGACAGGAAGTTTCCGTTTGTTCCCAGGACGTTCTCCAGCCTCCGCCAGGTTCCTGCGTTTCCTCGTTTCATCCACGAGCGGTTTGAGCGCTGCCTCGACCTTTACCTGTGCCCCCGACAGAGGAAGATGAGGGTAACCCAACACGCCTGCAGCTACATCTGAAACAATGACCCGTCTCCCGTGAGGTAGATATGATCAGTAACATTTGTCTGTCTCTCTGTCTGTCTGCAGGTGAACGTGAATCCAGAGGATCTGATTCCCAAACTTCCCAAACCAAAAGACCTGCAGCCATTTCCAACAACACAGTCCCTGGTACACACACACACACTCACTCACTCACTCACTCACTCACTCACTCACTCACTCACACACACACAGCAGACAGGTGAATCCTCACTAACATCTACCTCTCTGTGTGTGTTCAGGTGTATCAGGGTCACAGTGGGCTGGTCCGTTCCATCAGTGTGTCTCCATCAGGACAGTGGCTCGCTTCAGGTAACAAACATACACCACACCCTCACCCTGTGAGACAGGTACTGTGTGTACTGTATGTACATTTACTGTGTGTGTGTGTGTGTGTGTGTGTGTGCGCGCCCGCAGGTAGTGACGATGGTTCTGTGAGGTTCTGGGAGGTGCGTTCATCTCGCTGTATGAAGACAGTCCAGGTGGGCGGAGCTGTGAAGAGCGTTGCCTGGAACCCAAGTCCGTCTGTCTGTCTGCTGGCTGTTGCCCTGTAAGGACCCTGATGATATCTATATTTCTATGGATGGATGGCCCTAGCTCTTTCCCCAGTTTTTCACAATGTGGTGTTGATTCTCTCTCTCTCTCTGTCTCTGATTTCAGGGACTCTGTGGTGTTGATCCTGTCTCCCTGTCTGGCAGACAGACAGGTCGTCTCGTTGTCAGAGCGACTCCTAACGGGTCAGCAGGAGGCAGAGCCTACAGATGTGGCAGGTATCGTCACCTGGAGCGATGCTGAGGGGGAGGAGCTTAACCAAGGGATCCGCCTCAAACTTAAACATCCCAAAGTGAGAGAATCTACCTGTTTGATTGTATATACCTGATCAATACCTGAACTGAACTAACTGATCGGTATTGATCTCTGCAGGCTGTCCACCAGGTGGCATGGCACGCAAAAGGAGACTACCTGGCATCTGTGATGCCAGATCACTCGAGCCACCTGCAGGTGTTCATCCACCAGGTGAGCCGGAGGCGAAGTCAGAACCCCTTCAGGAAGAACAAAGGTCTGGTTCAGTCTGTATCCTTCCACCCCGTCAGGCCCTATTTCTTTGTGGCAACTCAGCGCTCTGTCCGGATCTACAACCTGGTGAAACAGGAAATGACCAAAAAACTACAGGCCAACTCCAAGTGGATCTCCAGTATGGCAATCCACCCCGGAGGTAACCATGTTCACCACAACACCATGTTCACCACAACACCAGGTTCACCACAACACCAGGTTCACCAGCTGACCAATCTTTTGAAAGACAGAATATGATTTGACAATATTCAGTTGACATCACTCCTGAGGGGCGGGGCTACTTTCTCACCTGTCTCTCTGTCTGCAGGTGATCATGTGATCTGTGGGAGTTATGACTGCAAGCTGAGCTGGTTTGACCTCGACCTCTCAACCAAACCGTACAAGATGTTACGGTATGTACCTGTCAATCAAACGCACACCTGTCAATTATCTAGTGAATCGGTACATCACAGATTTTATCACCTAGAGTCGATGCGATAGATTATCCATCTTTTATTTATTGTCCAGGTTGTTGTATTGATCATATTGATGGTGTTGATCACTTTCTGTCTGCAGACACCATAAGAAGGCAGTGAGGGGCGTGGCCTATCACAGACTTTACCCGCTGTTTGCCTCGGCGTCTGACGATGGATCAGTCATCGTCTGTCACGGGACTGTTTACAAGTAATATACACAGTAATGCACATATTGATACACAGTTACATGCACTGTAACACATACTGACTTCCTGCCCCCCCCCCCCCCCAGCGACCTGCTGCAGAACCCGCTGATCGTCCCGGTGAAGGTTCTCAGAGGTCATGTGATCACCCATGACCTCGGGGTTCTGGACGTAACCTTTCACCCCACACAACCCTGGATCTTCTCCTCCGGAGCTGACGCCACTATCCGCCTCTTCACCTAGCAACCTGCCCGGCGACCAGCTCACCCACCTGTACTTGGGTGTGGTATCCTAGCAACCTGCCTGGGAACCCACCAACCAACCTGGTGTGTGTGTGTGTGTGTGTGGGGGTGTCTGGACCTGAAGCTGCCTTGTTGCTAGGATACTACATGCTGTTCCAACAACAGTGAGCAAAAACTCTGAAAGTCAGCAGACTGTCTGACCTTTGACCTCGTAACTTTTTTCTCTTTGTTTTTAATTAAACTGAAACTTTCTGACCTTTGCGTGTTGTTACCATGGTGATTCAGGTCCAGTGCCCTCTGCTTCCTGTCAGAGAGAATTCATATTAAAACTTGTCTTTGTTTGTGACAAACTGTGCTGCTGTTCACTGGGACCTGTCTAAGTCATGAAACTTATATAAAAACAGACTCTGATCAGTCTCCCTCATGACCCCTGACCCACACACTAGAGCTACCAGGCCACGCCCCCTACAGGTGTAGTTCCCTCACTCTGCAGATGCTGGGAGAGAAGGTTCTTGCAGAATCTGATAAATTGAATCATCAAAAGCTAAAAAATATATATTTACTCTGGGGGAAAAAAAAGTGTGTGTGTATATATGTATATATGTATATATATATGTGTATATATGCAATCATTTCTAATTAATGTTAATTTCTAATTAATCTCTAGTTTCTCTTCTATTTCTATTTTATGGTCTTTTTATATATATATATATATACTTATATATATATATATATATATCAGAATCAGAAATACTTTATTAATCACAGAAGGGAAATTGCTTTTTGATACAGTTACAATGCTCAATAAAGTTATTGAAAAAAGAATAATAAACAGTAGAAAATAGAGGGTGTAGAGGTGTAGAGGGTCCGAATATGTTTGGACTCCAGGACGAGTCTTTCCAGGGCCTTCATGATGTGGGAGGTCAGTGCCACAGGTCTGTAGTCCTTGGCTCCACTGGGGCGTGGAGTCTTGGAACAGGAACTAGGCAGGAAGTCTTCCA
>JAVQJL010011572.1:0-10162 GCA_036024295.1 Nannoperca obscura
GCCTGGATAGCTCAGTCGGTAGAGCATCAGACTTTTAATCTGAGGGTCCAGGGTTCAAGTCCCTGTTCAGGCGAAGTTTTAAGATCAGATCACAACTGTGTAGTTTACTTCAGGCTTGAAGCTTGAAGACTAAACTGAAGTTATAAATACATCACAACTCACATTTAGAAAACAGTATTTGTGCATCAATCTCAAATATTACAAATAATCATGTTCAAAGAAAATAGATAAAAAATGTTGTGGAGGAAGATATGGAAGACAAAAGATGTTCATGTTGCATCCTTAAAATAGATTGAGTTCTTGTTACTAAATGTAGAAACGGGAGAAGTTTCAAGAAAAAAGCCGATTCCGAAGCGTGTAGTTTACTTCAGCCAGAGACTAAACTGGAAATACGTCCCACCTCCCATTAAGAAGTCAGTATTTAGTACAAAGAAGATGTCAAATAGATAAAAAGTGGTGTAAAGAACAATGAATCTGAAGAAGACGAATGACTTCTGGTTACTAAGTGTAGAAAGTGTTGACCACTTAGATCTGTACCAAGGAGGTCATGAAATGTGTGTGTTTCCTGTAAAACGTCCTCGTTAAAGTATTCTTTAGATATTAGAACATCTCTCTCTGAACCCTGGACCCTCAGATTAAAAGTCTGAGCTATCCAGGCCCTGAATGCATCTTATCATTGATCAATAATTGCAAACACTTCAGGCCTGATGCCAGATCTTTTCCATGTTGAACTTTGCTCTTTGAGATATTCTTTTATTTAACACTTCCCTGTTCAGGCAAGAGATGTCTTTGTCTTCCATATCTTCCTCCACAACATTTGGTATCTATTTTTCTTTGAACATTATTGTATGTAATATTTGGAGTTGATGAACATATATACATATATATTGTGATGTATTTTACTTCAGTAAACAGTTGTGAATCTGATCTTAAAACTTCGCCTGAACAGGGACTTGAACCCTGGACCCTCAGATTAAAAGTCTGATGCTCTACCGACTGAGCTATCCAGGCCCTGAAGGCATCTTGTTATTGATACGTTTAGCAGCTTTATGTGTTTTAGCTCGTGTGCAGCTGTGCTTCTGTTGAACTGCTTCCTTTCCTTGACCTCAGTGTTTTCCTCAGAGCCAAGGCGTCGCTCAGCTGGACTGGCGCGAGTTTCAGGGTCTGTGGGCCAAGATCAGGAGGTGGACGGTAAGGACATGACGTCAACAAGACAAACAACACACGGCTATATAGATAAATACTGTTATATATAATATTTAACTTAATCTGTCCTCAGGATATCTTCCTGGTGTTCGACAGGAACAAAACGAAGCGGCTCGAGTACCAAGAGGTGGCTCCTGCCCTGAAGGCAGCAGGTCGGACTGAGGACTCACTTTAACATTTGTCAGCCTGTGATGGAGTCAGGACAACAGGGGGAGCCAGAGCGCCTCTCTGTACCTCTTCCTCTCTGCTCTGTAACGTCTCAGAGGTGGAAGTAACTCTTTGTGTGACTGTTGTAGTCACACGTATAGTTAAAAGTCTCTTTTAAAGCATCAGAGAACTGTAATATCTCACATGTATTTAGTTACTCAGCCTTTATGTGTAGATCCAGATTATGCATGATGAGAGTTTAAAGTAGTAGAGTAGAAGAGTTTAATCTGCTGCTTGTACTTAAGTGAAACAGCAGTGAGAGATCAGTAAGGTATCAGGCATGTGCACAGGTGGTGTCCTGCACACACACCTGCAGCTGCTGAATGAGGTGATGTGTACTGATCGGGTCTGTCTCGGCTGCAGGCATCACGGTGGATGATCTGGTAATGCAGCTGGTCGGACTGAGATACACGGAGCCGGACATGACCATCAGTTACCCCGGCTTCCTGTACCTGCTGATGAAGCTGGAGAGCATGATCCGTAAGGGAGGGGGGAGGAGGAGACCCGTGTTTAAACCACTTAAACAATCCATTACAGACACGTTTGTATTCATAGTAACGGTGCTGGAACAAAAAACAGTCGAGACGACGTTTAATGTCGAGAAAAAATGTTGATATTTTCTGGAATATTTAGAGACGAATCTGTCCAAGAAGGTATTAGTTTTATATTTTAATAGGTAATGGTAGAAATGCTTATATAGCAAAGTGTCGCCACACCTGCTGTCAAATACAAAACTCCTGTTAAAAGCTTTGAGAAAATTCTTCCTTTCTTTGGATTCTTGACATAAAATTTTAAAAACTGTCCCACAAACTAAAAACAGCAATAAAAAAAGGCGGATTTTGTTCATAATAACAAGAAGTTTCAGGTTAATTCAGTCAAAACTAGAAGAAAGATATTTCATACTGACGTGAAACATTTGAAAAGAAAAAGCACACGTGAAAGATGAAGTGACGGCTTTTTGAACAAATTACAGTTAAACACATTTAACCATAGTGAGACAACAAGTGTTTCATCTCAACTTTCTTTCGAACCTTTATGTAACCAGGAGTAAACGACACAAAAACACGTCTGCAGACATAAAACTAACACGAAACAAGAGCAAACATCTACCTGCAAGTCTAACAGATGTGTGGAGAACGACTGTGTCTTTAAAACTCTACGACTTTAACCAAACGTTTATCTGCGAAGTTCAATCAGCGATGTTACAAACTTTAAAGTTTAGAGAAGCTCCTCGTCTACTAAAGAGCCTTTGTTCATTGTTTTTCTCTTGCAGAGAAGTTTCAGGCGTATGACATGGTGGGGATGGGAAGCGTGACTGTCAGCTACCGACAGGTGGGAACTCCTCCTCTTCATCAGCTTCACAGACACATAGTTTGAATGTACACGTTAAATCTCTAAATCTCATATATTCCTTTATTCTTATTGAGGGTTTCAGCTAAATGTTTGCTGTTGTCTGATTGGTTCCAGTGGCTCCACATGACCATGTACAACTGAGCCGACCCGGTCCAGTCAGACGGACTCATCGGGATCAGGCCCTTGTGTGATTGGGGTTAAAGGTTAAAGGGCACCAGTGAGGTTTATAGTTCCCTGTGCCCCCCCCCCCGTCTAATATGTAAAATATAAACAGCGATGGTTCCACTATTAGTACGGAAGACTTGAGATGAAAACTAAGAATTAAGCAAAAATACAATAAACTTTCCACCTTTAATTATGACAAATATACAAGTATTTACATTTTTTATGTGTTTGTTTTGTGGTTTATGCATTTTAAATGTTCATTTTATTAAATACATTATAAAACACACACACACACACACATTTCCCAGAGCCCGAAGTGACGTATTCAGGCTGTTTCTTCATTTTCTGTCAGAAACGACAAAGAAAAGCAGCAAATGTTTCACTTCACTGATGAATTGATAATTAAAATGGTGCAACTCTAACATATATATACATATATATAGTATATGTATAATGTGTGTATTAGAGCTTTAAACAACTTATTTTCATACCAGTTAGTGTTTTATTTGATTTCTCATTTAGGCCTCAAAGGAAACGTGGAATCAGTTCTATCATGTTGGTGTTGCAGGAAAGTGACTCAATACTAAATGATCCATTTATCCAACATTGTACGTGATGTGTTCGAATAAAGAAGATAGAAAGATTTAAAGTCTGTGACGTTCTTCTTCTCCAGTTTGCTTCAAGGACACCGGCACCATTACTCGGCCGTCTGCACTTGGCTTGAAGATAAACGTGAACTATTTTAGGAACTAAATACACAGAAATACTTGCGTTTGCTTAAAACTATGCAAGTCATCTGGTCGTCACTTTAAAAAATGATGAGTTCTGCCTCTGACCTCAGAAACTATCTCAGATATTTGCAGACGTGTTTGGAGCTTCTGAATGTTTCTTTGGTCTGATTCCTTCTGTGCACTGATGATTCACCTCCTACTGACATTGCTCCTCTGCCGTGACCACAGGGGATAATCTGAGGAGCGACCCTCTGTTCGCTACTGATGTCTGGTCTGTGTAAATATCTCCCAGCGTCGCTCTGTAAAGTGAGAACAGTCAGAGATGCAGACGCCAGAGGTTGTGTTATAGCCACCTCTTCTCTGTGTCAGCGGGCTTCATTGAAATGAGTATTATGCACTGCCTCCTCTGTCTGATCCCACAGCAACTCATTTATATGACGTTTCGTGAGCTCAGTTAGTGGCTGTTGAGACAAAAAGTGTCAGTCCACCCAGATAACATTAACATTGAACTGCTCTGACTCCCACAGCAGCGCAGTGCAGGTACGAAGTCACTCAAATGACACAAAAACACACTTATTTTCCAACTGACTGACTGCTTTTGTGTGCAGGAGAACTGAATTTACAGATTTAAACATCTTTCTACCACAGTTTCCATAGTTACTCTTAAAGTTAAAGTTGTTTCACTGAAAATTTTTATTAAAATCATTCTGTGACCTGTGTTTTTGTAATTTGAGTGAACCAACTCAAACATAGATTTGTAATATTTGAACGGATGATGTTCAGACTTTCTGTGAGTTTACATGCAATCAGCCCCTGTTTACACGTCACCAACTACATTTGGGTCTCAAGTCCACGGCCTCACAGGACAACATGCTTGGTGCTGCTGCAGCCTGCACGCTGCTCCGGGTCGCGCCGACGCTAATGGACCAGGACAGCCTGAGCATGACCTACTTCTGTAGGTGGCTCCTGCAGACCGGCCCGCGCCTCCTCCCGGCAGATGGAAGTGATGAGACCGCAGCTCAGGCTTTTCTGTTTTATGAGTGTCAGAGCTGCGGGTCAGTGCATCTCAAATGGTTTGGACCATGACCCCTTATGGTCGCTGTCTTATCTCTTTCCAGGCTGCTTCATTTTTTAATTATGAGAGAAAGGAGCCGAGACTCTGGACTCTATTTGATGTTTTACAAGGAAAACGAGAACAATCAAGGATATTAAATCTACATTAGAGAGATATTTCTGATTAAGCAGCTTCTTGTGGTGCTCAGAAAGGTCGCGACCCTCAGAAGAAGTATCATTCCTCCCATGATCATATTCTCCTGCTTCCTGCCATTTGATGCAGCTGTACCAGCTGGATGACTGCAGGGACCTTTCCAGCATCACACATCTCACCTAGAAGCTTCTCAGTTGGGCCCAAAGGCCCCTGGGCAGCAGGAACCTGCACCCGGTCCCGCTGCTGGACCTGCTCACGTGGATCTCTTGTAGTCTTGTTGTCCTGAACTATAGACGTTGTGTGAATATTCATATTCTGTGTGTGAACGATGATTTATTTATGACAAATGCAAGAAAATAAGATGTGCTGTGGTCAAATTCAGCCACATTGACCTGAGACGATGTTCCCTATCTTACAGTTAAAATGTATATTATAATTAAATACATTAGGTTAAAGAGTGCTTTCAGCTCGTCCTTACTGACACAACTCGTGTTTACTCAACACTTTGAAACACATGCTGTTCAGTTTTAGTTTGTTTGTTTGTCTTTTTTGGCTTCAGGCTGTCGCTGCTGCGCTTATATTTAGATACCGTGTGAAGATAAATTAAAAGAAAGGAAGTCAATGTTGCACAACATGGCCGTTTCAAAGCAGCCTGATCCTTCAGAGATACCACGTAATAATAATGCAAGTGTGCAGAAATGAGTGGAAGCCAATGGCTGCCAGGGGTCAGTTTAAGGGATTTGTAGAAAGTAACCGTGAAGCTTCATGACGGTTGTTTATGCTAGAGGCTCATTTATCTTTTTTACATAAACAAACAAACAACAAAAACACAAAAAGGACAGAAAACTCAATGTTCCTGATTTGTAACGTGTCATTGTTTCAGCAGCTCGCGTTCAAATGCACATGAATATTCATGAGCTGTCTGGGCCAATAGGAGCTGCTGCACACAGGTGTGTCAAGTCACGCACGCACACACATTCACACCGGAAGCTAGGCGAGGTCGCCTTCAAAATAAAACCTCAGCTCTTCGGGGAGAGGAATTGGGAGGATTTAGAGAGCAACACAGCTGCACAGGGACTCTCACACGGTGCAAAACCGATAATAAAGACGAGTTTTATTATTTAAATAACTAACAAAATACATTTACTGCTTTTGTTTCTATGAAAATATGTTTTTTTATTTCCAACAACAGAGAAAGAAGCGTTAACAGGTGAACACAGGGACGCGGGAGCTGCGTTGAAAGGTGACACCGGAAGCGTCGCTGCTCGTCGCCCGCAGCTTGTGTGCGTGGCTGCAGCCTGTAGGAGCGGCCGGTTCCTCCCCGCAGCCCCACTTCACAGGGAAAGCTTTTCTTCTCGCAGCAGCAGTGGGGATTTTCTGGCTGCACACGCCGGAGATTCACACATTAACCAGCGGCGAGAGAAGACGGACACCGCCCGGGCTCGTGCTTCCACCTCTCTGACTTGGGCCGTCGTTGCTTTCTCTCCCCCCTTCATTTAAAGCTTTTTCTATCTTTGTTCGGTTCCCCCCGCTGACAGGAGCTCTGTGGCGCACTCACGTTAGCTTGTGCTGACATGGTAGATTATCACGCTGCCAATAACCAATCCTCGGCAGGCGAGGTGCAGACATACATGGAGCAAGAAAACGACTGGGACCGGGACCTGCTGCTGGACCCGGCCTGGGAGAAACAGCAGAGGAAGGTAAGGGGACCACAGTTAGGCCCAGCTGGGCCGAGTCGAGCCGAGCTGAGAGGAGGGCAGAAAGAAAATGGCAGGGAGGGATGGGGAGTGGAGGTCAGAGCCGGAGTGCGGGCCTCGGTTTCTCCCCGGTGCCCCACTTTAGACCTCCCGTGTCCTCCTGCCGGCCCGGCTCTCCTTCAGCTCCCCAATGTCAAGGTGTTCCCTTTCTCTGTGCTCCAGCGCTGCTTCTGTGTGTGCGTGTGTGCGCGCGCGCTGCTCTCACTCTGTTCAAACGTGGTTTTATTTCATTATCACGTCTTTTCCCGGCACTTTTCCTCCCTCCCGAGCGGAAACATGGCGCCACATTGTTGCAGAAACGAGGAGCCGTGATTGTGCAGATCCTCCGTGCGTGAGGCGGTGTTACGGTGTTCCCGGGGCGTCCTGGCCCACTTGTGTGCACGGTAACACCGAGAGCAGGCGAGCTTCTGCCGCTGACACCGATACGGTGGTGGTGAAGGCCGATACTTGGCGGCGCTGATGAGCCTCATTGTGACATTTAAGGTGGTAATTGTCTCTTTGCTTCCTGCAGCATGAGTGACAGGTCAGAGCCGGATGTGTGGCAGGTCAGGGGGAGACAGAGCAGGGCTGTGTGTGGTGTGACCGAGGTTCTGGAGGAACACACAGGTCCATACCTGCTGACGGTGCTGCAGATTTTTGGGTTTAGGAACCTTGAAGGTGCTTGAAAAGGGCTTGAATTTTACTCTTAAAAAGCTGTCCAGGCGTACTGCTCATCACCCCCCTAAAACCAATCGCTAATGTTTAAACAGCATTGTTTCTTTTTTATTCTCTCCCTCCTCCTCCTCAGCTCTTCCTCCTGCACATTATGGTTTTCAATAGATGCTACGATGGATGCTAATGTTCATGTCCTGATACGTTGGTTCCCCGTGTGCAGTTTCCCCCTCTAGCATGACACTGAAAGCATCCACTAATATTCACCAAGCTGAGCTTTTTATTGATTGTACTCTGTGTGTTTGTCAAAGTCTCGGGCCCATTCAGGCTCTGACACGAGGATGCACACGCGATGATGAATAATACAACTCAGATCCAACTGCTGAAAAGGGAGTGGAGGGCAGTACAACGAGGGAAGCATTGCTTAACAATGTGGAATGATTGAGAGGGTGTGTTTTATGTGTGTGTGTGTGTGTGAAGTGCTAACCAGACTATGCACCCTATCTCACTCACTATCCAGATGACTGGCATACTTTGCAGTGGTGTGACAGCATGCCGAGCATTGAGTCAGGCCACTCTGCGTCGTAGCCGTCGACATGGAGACATTCCTGCAGCTGATTGCCGTCAGACCTGGCGGGGCCAGTTCTTGGCCAGGTTAGTCGAGCGCGAGGACTCTTGTTTGTCTGCACATCACAAAGGTCGACGTTTCTCCACAAGGAAAATTAAACCCACCAATCATTAACAGAGTGAGCGAGGCTTGTTGCACAAACCTGCGCTCCCTGAATGTGCACTCATCAGTGAAGGCTGATGGGTGTTTGGTAGGTTGGGAACAGTGCAGCCCAGAGACGCGTCCCCCATTCAGGCTCGAGCTGTGCCGGCCCCGGTGAGGCGAGGGGTGGGGGGGTGGGGGGGGGTGGATCAAGGGCAAATTCCTGCGGTGTATTCACGCTCACTGTGCCAGTTATTGTGGAAAGAAGTGAGCGAATGCCTCCTGCAGGAATCTCCACAGAGCGCTGGGTATAATGAGTGTGGGAACCGGTGCGACGGGAACGTCCGCAAGGTCGACACACGAGTGGTGTCTGTCCCGCTGCCTCGTGCACATTCCCCGTGTTGAGTTATACAAGAGGGGGACAGAAGACTGCAATGCTTAAAGGTTTCACTCTGCACAAGAAGAACTTGTTTTGGGAGCTTCTTGTGATGTGGATAGTCTGTTTCTCAACACCCCAGAGTGCCTGGACCGAGCCCAGTTAACTGCACTGTTACGGGTGAAGCTCCTCGCCCGACAAACGCGTTATTAAGTCTTGTTGTCTTGTGTCCTGTGCATGTCGAGGCACGCGGCGACACCACCACAGGTGTGAGTGTAACTCTGGGCGACCGTTAGGCTGCACATATTTCTCATGTCACGGGAGAAAGTACAGCGAGGGGGGAGGATGAGCTAACGAGCCGGAGGCCTGGAGCAGCCTGACGAGTCTTATTTGTCAAGGTGACGTTTTGAAATGGGATTAATTGGCAAAAGACCAAACTGAATATTATTAAATGTCAAGTGATTGATCTGTTCTGGTGTTTGCAGAAAACCAGAGAGACTTGTTGACTTGTTTGTTTGTGTGTGTGCTGGAGCTCCAGTGTTTTCCTGCTCATTTCCCCTCCATAAATCATCCAGGTTCAGCTGTGGTCACTCGCTCTGATGTTTATCGCTCTTCATTTCCCTACGCTGGCGGCCGTGATTGGAGCTGCAGAGCAGACCAACCGATGGGAAGACGAGTGTCTTTCACACGACCTGTGGAGTCATTTATCCTCCAGCTTAATTCGGTTTTAAAGACACCTACGTTTGTTTGTTTGTTTCACCCAAGAAATCACTTCTTTTTTTGTGTTCTCCAACGTCACAAAGTCAGCCTCCCCTGACACACACACACACACACGCACACACACACAGTTTGTATGCCCATTGCTGCCAAGGTGGGCAGCTGGACACAATGCTAGTTTGTTCTTTTGCCGCCCACTCTCGCATGCTTTCTGTGTGACCGGCTGGCGGCGGGCGGAGCCGGTTCAGACGGCCCAGTTTGGCTCAGGATGAGCTGCGAGTGACATTTTTGTCAGAACAAATGGATGAAGCGCTGGATCCTGGTTGCGTGAGGCGTTGTCTCCTCCCTGCCTGCCTTCCAGCTCCAAACATTAAAAACAAAGAGTGGAAACAACAGGAGACAATGCTCCGTTTGTAGAGGATTAAAGGAGCAGGCGCTCTGATTGGTGGGTTGGTGCAGGAGCAGCCTGACTTCACCTGCTGAGCCTCATCAGGTGAACAATATAAAGCACACAGCCTCTGAAGCGCATCGCCTCGGGCTCCATGTGCACCACCACCACCACCAGAGTAACATCTGCTACACGTAACTTCTTTATACAAATGTGGAGAATTGAATTGAGCTTCACACAGTCTTTGCACTTTTCATTGGACCTGTAGTGTCGAGCAAGAAGTCAGTCGATGGCTCATTTACTTTATCGAGCAGAATCCTTTCAGATTTAGCAGATTTTCTGGGTTTTATTTCACGTTTCATATTTTTCTCACATGTTGTGAAGTAAACAATCAGTTAATGGATCATAAACAGTCAGAGGTTCAGGTCTCGCCGTGATGGCCCAGTTTCCCACAGGAATACATCCTGGGGGAACTCCTCCTCTTCCTGAAGGGGAACTCATTTGAACGTAACACACGTCGGACGTCTGCAGAGTGCGGGTCGTCCCCTCGCTGCCAGCTGATTCCAGGTCAGCTGCGCCTCAGCTGGTCCAGCTTCAGCTTGTGGACCTAAACCAGAAGCAGCCAGAGAGGACAGAGTCCAGAGGAATGTGACCCCCGTCTGTCTCCCCCCCCCCCGTCCCTCTCGCTGCTCTGC
>JAVQJL010011577.1:0-10940 GCA_036024295.1 Nannoperca obscura
TGTCTTGACTCTATTTTCTATTCATTTCACAACGTATGGTGGTGAATAAGTGTGACTTTTCATGGAAAACACAAAATTGTTTGGGTGACCCCAAACTTTTGAACGGTAGTGTACATATCACACAGACTGACTGACGTTCGGGTCACTCTTCATCTGCAGCACTTTCGGTAAGACTCCCAAAACAGCCTGCTGTTTCGTGGCATCAGTGGGAGTTTTTTCTTCTGGCTCCCAACCCCCTTCATTGCAGGCCTGAATTGCTCAGGCAGAATGTGTGTGAATTCCTCTTGATCACGAGACCCACTTACTCCTTGATCCTCTCCTGAATTGGATCTCAGCTATCTCCACCAGATGAGGTGCATTTTTCAGCTTTGTTCAGTTCAGTTCATCTCAGTTTCGTGCCAGGATGTCTTTATTTTGCAGTTTCACTACATCCAGTTGGGGGATGCAATTACACTGCTGAAGTCCTGTAAATCAAGGAAAACACCCCCAGGCTTTTCCACCTTTTCATTTCTTGCTCCACCCCGTGATGAAAACTGTCACTGTGATATCTTCTGTGGAGTTGGAGTTGTTGTTCACCATACTTGCGAGTGTTGTCAGGAGGCACCAACTCTTGTTCTGTGCAGTGCAACTGCCCATCCACAAGACAGGATGATGGACGTTACGCTCCATTTGCAGAGCACAAACATAAGCAGATGCCTTCCTGCCCTAATCCGTCTTCCATAGAGTTCTGCAGTGCGTCCTGTCTGAACAGAACAACAAAAGCAGGCAGCAATTCACCTGGTTCACTGTTTTCCGAAAATATTTTCTCCATAAACTATGATCCAGTTCCACCAAAATCAGTGAATAAAATTGTGCTTTTGTACAAGTTACAAAGTTGTGTTTTAATGTAAAAGCACATACACTAACGATAATTATGTTATCGACTTATCATGCGATATGTGACCATGCCCTCGATCATTTTTGCTTGCCACAATATTGCCCGTTGTGAAGAATGACGTTCTCTCATTAGTATGCATATTATACACCAATCATGCTCTCCTGGCCCCTCCCCTCAAACCCCTCCTCTCCACTAGTGATGTGTGATACCCCTTTTTTACCTTTTGATCCGATACCAAGAAATACCAAGCCTAATATCTCGATACCGATATTGCAACGTTTTACTTGATGATACTTAATGAATCGTCAGTATTCAAAATCTGGAAACATTTTTATGACCACTAAATGATTTTTGTGATTTCCACTGTTAACTAGTTAATCATGTTAAAACCCAGGACAGAAGTTTTAGACAAAGAATATTCTGTACAGTTCAGTTATGAACTGTAACTGTGAACACTGCATTGAACATCATGAACATATTTTTTAAGTGAACAAAAAAGTGCACAAAAAGATTAAAGAAGAACAAATGTTTTAAAACTTTAATTATTTATTTAATTACTATTCTCTGACAGAATGCAGTCCACCAGCTGATGTGCGTGTTCTTGGCGCCGCTGAGTCACGTGACGCCATGACAAAAAAACACAACAGAGCGGGGGGGAATTATAAGGTTCTATCTGCTAAATATTGAGCTTCAAAGCTTTTGTGTCAGCAATAGCAAAAATGACATGTGGAACACGGCTCTTTCATACATGAAAATGACAGACACCCTACATGTATTCTAAATATACAATATCAAAATCCTATTAAATTTGTAAACTGGGTTTTTTGGAACAGGTCAAATGCAGATGGAACCTTCTAGTCCTAAAAACTCACTTTCGACTTGGAATTATTAGGTTCTGTCTTGCAAAACATAAAAAGAAGCAGTGACTTTCAAGGTACACAAACAGTTTACTCATAATTTGTTTTAAAACATAAAAATAGTGTTGTAACAGATTGTCTACATGCATGAGAAAATTTAATCTAATGCTTTTGCTTACATTTCTTATTTTAGAACAAATCTTTTTTTTTATTCTAAAAAGCATTGCAGGTTAAGTATAAAGATCAGTGCTAAATATTTTATCCAGTAGAGAGGTCAATTTTATGGTATAAATATGGTTGGTTATTATTTGAGGAACCATTAAGTTAAGTTTCCTTTGGGTTTGACAGCAAGTACAACAGGAAGAAATCTAACCAGGGCTTTAGTCCACAGAAAGAGGGCAGGTAAAGTATAAGGATTTTCTTGATGCTCACTCTACAGATCACTGTGGCAGGTAAACTAAACGTGTGTTGGGTGGAATTATCTCAGCAGCTAAGTCTAGCAGCTCAGTATAAAGGCAGTATTAGGTTTTGTGTTACATTAGAAATGTTGACTCGTATGCACCAAAATATTTATTCTTTTGAAAGAGAAACGAATAAATTAGTGTTATGTTGTAAGTAGTTCAATTTAAAATAAAACTAAATATACCAAAAATGAAATCTGTGCATACATGCACATAAAAATACATACACACTGTATAAATAGTGTCTTATGCACTACAAGAAATGTTTTCATGTTTCACCAAGTTTTCTAAACTTAAGACATTACAAAATATTTCACTGACTATATACAATTCAAATATTAACATTTACAATGTAACATCACATCACAACAAAACATTTCATCTCACGTAATTTCACTTCTCACTCATCATGTTGGCAGACTCTGGGCCCTAGGCTTGGCTCATTTTTTCAACAAAGCACTATAATCCTGTTTTTCTGCTAGTGGCATGAATTTAAACATGGACTTAATATCACTCATCTTGGCCTCTGAGATGATGCTCTGTTTGGAGAGTACCCTTGGTTGAGGTAAGAAGGATGTAGGTGCCAAGGATCTCATGTGTTTGCTTGGTCCTCTAAGGTCTACCTTAACTAGAGGCTGTGCATGTGATCTTTTGTAATAAACAGTATATGGACACTTCAGAAAATGGAACCTGGTTGTACTGAAACAGGTTGGAACATGCCTGAAAGTCACGGAAATCAGTGTCATTCATCTGTATGACTTTATACAGGTTGTTCCTGTTCACCTTGAGTAAAACATGCAAGAAAGACAGTGGTGAAAAGAATTCAGATACTGCCATCGCCTTTTCAATATGGCTGTGCATATTATCTACTTCTTGTACTGCAGAGTGGCCTGGAGTGGAGTACTTCATTGTCATTTTTGTTATTTTAGGATGCCTTGTCAAGACGTCTGTCATAGCAAACGCTATTATAGATTCACAACTTTTAGATTCGCAAGCAAAGCTTTAGGGTTCGCAAGCAAAAGTTTTAGATTTGCAAGCAAGATTTTAGGGTTTGAAAGCAAAACTTTAAAAAGTTTTTTTTGCTTTAAAAAGAAACAAAAATCGCTCCATAATGCACTACCTGTTCTAGTATTTTCATCAGTGCACTTGCAATATCATTTGCTCCTCTCACTGACATCACCTCTGTCCATTAAGCACAATAGCCCTTCTTGGTTTGTGAACTATGAGCAGTAAGGTTGTACAGTGTTCTGCATGCAAGTTGTCAGATTTTTCTTCATGTGTGTCTTATACACTGGTTTCTGGCTGATGGAAAGTAAGCCTGGAAAAAACTGCTTACAGATTCTCACTTTTTCACCGGTTGGTTGAGATAGTACTTAAATGAGTAGGTACGCTTTCTTTGTGGTTCATCACAGGTTTTTCTTTCCTTTGGTTCGCAGTCTGTAGTCATGGATATAAAGTCAAATTTCCTGTCTTGACTCAACTGGTAGAAGTGTGTAAAGCATTTCTCAGCTGGGGTTACTTTGCTTGCACATTTTTATTTACATGATGTGCTACAGTTCTTCAAAGTTCTCACTTGTTTGGCTGAAACCTTTTTATTTGCAGAGTTGACATGTTTCTTGCAATGATTATATTTCTTGCAGGTACATGCTTTCCATGTTGATGGATTTGAACCCCTTTTTCAATTTGTGAACTAGCAGGTGTGGCCGCTGGTTCCACTGGTGGGGCCGCTGGTATATCTGGTAAGACTCATGGCCCTACTGCTGCTGCCTCTAGCCGATCAGCGGCCTGAAAAAAAAAGAAAACATTTTACCATTTATATAGTAATATATAAAAATTAGATTTATTCCAGATGTCTATTTGTATTTAAATAGGCAGGCAGTTATTTCAGAAATTTTTTCTTTTCTCTTTCTGTTGGTCTCTGTGTTGGTATCACTGAAGTGCGTGTTTCTCTGTGTCTGCTGTACAAATGTAGATAGAACCTTAAGTCGAAAAATGCACACAACTTAAAAAACACCTCATATGTTAATAAATTGTCACAGAATAAGAAGATGTGAATAACAAAATTTTGCCAAAAATGTCAGATAGAACCGTATAATTCTAAGGCGGCGTATTGCACCAGGGTACAAGTAAAGATCCCAGTTAAAATCAGAAAAGAATGATCCTCTAACGCTTCTGGTGTGTGACTCGCTTTCATGTTCAGTCTTAAGCTCTCACGCTGCCCAACGATTCGTACGTAACCCCATTCGCTGTGTTGATATGACAGCTGTTCTGGCAGAAAACCCTGCGCCAGATCCCAAAAGGCGTTCAAGCAAGCCAGTGAGTGAGCGAGTGTGTGCTCATGTATTTGACTAAGTAAGTGTGTTCATGTGCAGATTTGTCTGTGTGTGTGTGTGTGTGTTCATGTGTCTGGAGTAGGATAGGTTCTTGTGTTCCTTGTTTCTGTTTTTCGCTACTCGTGAACATTCAATAAAACAGAATAGTTTTGATATTGGTCTTTGACTTTCCTTATTTAATGACTCTTTTATTGTGTTCCCAGGGTGGTGTAGACGGGCTATATCTTTAAATTGGAGAACATAAAGTTTAAAATATTTGAAAGTAAGTGCATATGCACCTATATGTGATTAAGCCCATGGCATCAAATTATAACTCCAGCCAGGTACCCAAAGATGGCAACCCTGATCATACTAAAAATAAGCATCGATTAAATGCCACATAACGTTAGCTACAGTAACGTTAGCTACAGTAACGTTAGCTACATCTGTGGTTGACTCAACTAATGGTTGCAACACGAGTCCACCCATACAACTACTGTAGCTAACATTAAGAACCCCACACAGAAAAGTCTGGCCTGAACCAGAACCTGGCTGTGAGGTATCAGTGCTAACCACTATAAACAGGAGAATAATAGAAAGGGATTGAAATGAAGGGAGAGAAGAGGGAAATATAAAAGGGGATGTGGGAAAAGGAGTTGTACGAAAAGAGAATGCAGGGGAAAGATTGGGGGGAAGGGAAAACAGAAATGATGTATTCTAAGCTGCAGATTGTCCTTAATCTTTCTCTTTTTAAGTTAGCTGCAGCTTGTTCCGTTTGGAATACTGCTAGGCATTTTCAGTGGCAAATGTGGGAAATGAATCACTCGTATCTTTGGAGAAGTGTTGGACCCCTTCACTGCAATAGCGTCCTCCAGATTTCTCCTTTGTAGTTTTGATTGTTAGAAATGGGTGGGAGGTGGGTTTGCTTCAGATCTACCCCACCTGTGTCTTTATAGACAAGGTACAGCTTGTTTTGATCCAAGTACTGCTTCATGGACTGAGTTTGTCTGCAATCACTTCTGTTGGTTTCCTAGACATGGGTTTGTCTGGCAAGACATATCATTTCCTGTGTGAGCTGATGTTAAACTCTTAAACTTTCTGGTGTCTTTGCTCTTTCCAGATCGTCTCAACCTGAGTTGTGTTTTGATGGACCAAATCTAGTTTCTTGTTCCCTGCCATGTCAATAAAAAACATCACACTTAGCTGAAATTGAAAAGGCTCTTGATGTCAATTAGGAGTTTGTACCTATGTTTTTATGTGCATTTTGTATTATAATAGTATAATAATTCTATTTTTGGCTTACATTTTGAAGTCACCTGGTTAACTAAGTTTGCACCTGGGATCAGACAGCATGTAAAGGACTTAATAAGATAATTAGATAATTAAACATTCTGTGGATCCTAACCCTTGTCTAGGCACAATCTAGAAAATACTCAGAATTTCATCCTACTAATTTGAAGCAGTAGCTCCACTTCTCCATCCCCAAATGAAGTCAGTTAAATACCCAGTATTTAACTGGGTCCAGTGTAAAGAAAATATGTAAATAAAAACATCTTCTGCTGTTACACACAATGTATGTCACTTTAGATCTATAAAAGTAGGCTGGAGAAGATGTGATAGAACTGAAATAAAGCCTGTTGGTTGTGGTGCTAAGCTCACTTGTAGCTGTAGTTGAAATGGTGCCACAGTTTTGATGGCAGTTTCAGCGAAAAGCCTAAAACCTGATGGAGCTGTTCTAGACTCATGGTCAAAGACTGGTGACTAATTTTTTCGTGGGCTGCTAGGCAGACTGAGAAATATACAGTCAGTCTGCTGTGTTGTGTTTTTGATGATAAGGCTGGGGAGGAGGCTAAGACCTCTGAACCACTTCTTCCAAGATAAGACATAAATTTTGCATTCAGATGGACTGTACTGCTTTCTGCTCATCTGTTGCACCACGGTCAAGATCAATTCTAATGATATAGCAAATATTTGTACAAACCTTATCAAAATGGAAAGAGAACCTGAATGCCAGTGAATAGGGTATCAAGCCGAACAGAAGTGCATTAAGCAGCACATATATAACCTAAAGCAGGCTTGTATAGTGTAAAGACCGATTGTAAATGGGCTGAAAAGAAGTTGCTATGACTCTACCATTGTTGCTTTTGTTAAAACAGTGGGGTGGCCCTTAATGGTGGGGTTGGCAGATTGATCCCTGGCCCCAATATGTCAGTGTCCTTGTGCGAGACACTGAATCCTGCATTGCTCCCAGTGCTCAGACCAACACCTCGGTCAGCTTCATCAATAACTAATTACTTCATAATTTGTTTGTGGAAGTTTTGATTGGACTTTAGTTTAATAGTTGTAAAGTCCAATCAAAGTATCAAGTAATAGTCAGATAATGATGAAGTTAGCTACTCAGTATGACGTACCACTTTACTTGGGGTGCCAAACAGAGAATCTAATTATTAAGTAATTACTAATGAATGAGTGACTACTAGTTCAGAGCTAATCAGGAAAAACTTACGAAGAAAGTGGTCATTATTCCGATTCACAGATATTTATGAACTAATCATGTCCTAATGGTTTACTAATTTAGTATTTCCCAGTCTGTTTAGTAACTCATTATCTTCTATAAAGTCCTCACTTTGGTTATTCAGGAACTACTCATTAATCATTCAGGTTTTTCCTGATACGTTTTTTCTCTCTTTCCTTACTAACTACTCACATTTTTGTGTACTGTATTGTAAAGTGTTTTATTTTAAATGTTGGTTCACAAACTCATCACTGTAATTTATGTGTTAACTAGATAGACCTCACTAAAAATATGGAGAAAGAATCACATGTACCTTTTTAATTTTTAAAGCCATTCTGGGTAAACTCTGTGTCTAGCTCTGTAAAATGATTCCTCCAGTTTTAAACAGTTTTCAGACTAAATCATCTAGATGGATATCAGATGGTGTCCCCAGGGTCTGTTCTGAACTGGGAAAAACTGCCCACCTTGGGCAATCAATTTACAAGAGAAAATTAATCAACTTCATCAGCCATTTAAACAGTTATTTTGGCATCGCATTCTCCCAGATGTCAGTCAAACACTGCAATGGGATATACCCATTCAAGTGCCTGATTAAGCTTAGACACTGTTCCCACAAATATGTTCAAAAAGAAAAATATGCACAATATAGCTGGAGTCATAAATATAAAACAGTAGATGTGACTACTATATTAGATTATGTCATAACACCTTAAATAACCGTCCACCATCTTACCTGGGTATTGTCAAACATGTGCAGAAATTATGTTTGTTGGCTGTGCAGCATTTAATTGCTTTATTAAAAGGACCAGAGACCAGGGAGGCTGGCATCACTTCACACGTCAGCACAGAGTAGATGAAACATTTATTTCAACTAAAACTACAAAACGTTAGTAAACTAGGTTTACCCATAGCTAACGTTACCAAGTAACGGACCAGCTGAGTATCAGCAGTTATTGCTAGCTCTCAACAGCATTGATTAGTTAGCTAAACAGGTAAGTTATAACCAGCAAACATTGGTCTAATGTTTACTACTAGGTAACGTATAGTAACGTTAACATTATACCAAAGTTATTAATATTACCCTAACATTTGGCTGCTAACCAGCCGATTCCATGCCAATCAATTGTGATGCTAAAGTAAACACACATATATTAACATCACTTGTTGTCAGCATACCTCATGCCTTTACACACTTTCAGTAAAGCAAATAAAAAAAAATCCCTGTCTTAATCAGGCCATCATTTTGAATATGTTTACGATTTCTACATTAAAGATATTGCTTAATGTAGTATATGAACCATTCACAATTCCAAAGACAGTTCCTACATATTAAGTAAAGGCAAAATCTTAAAAATAACATAATTGACTGCAATATAAGTGAACAATTATGAGATTATCTTCATGCCTGAAAGCATGATTTGCTCCATTGGAGCTATAATAATCATATTTCTACCAGAATCGTTTGTTTTGGTTTATTCTTTACAAGCACAGTTGTCTTACGCTCATTACTTTGATATATTAAGATGGTATGGGTAGGGTAGGTAAGATGGCTGCCATATGGTTCCATCCATCATGTCACATCTACTGTTTTATATTTATGGTCAGTGGTCACCTGAGTAAGCCCTATTATAAGCTTTATGTCACGGCTCCACCGTGCTCATTAGTTTTCCTTATGTTTTTGGTGTTTTACCCTGCCCAGCTCTGCAGTTAGTCTGTACACTTGTCATCTATGAACTCATCAGTTTGCAGTATTTCTACGCTGGTTCTCCATCTACTCTCCATCTAGATCATTGCTACAGCCTGTATGGTAGCCAGTCGCTATTCGTTATTGGTTTACCTCTTCGAGGCTCCGCCTCGGCACCTGAGTCAAAGTTCAATGTGCTCACCGTCCAATCAGGGGGTAGCATCCTCCCCCTATATAACCCCAGTCAGTGCATTGCTTGTTTCCCCTTTTTCACTCAGCAACCTGTTGTCTGTAAGAGTTCTAAAAGCGAGATACTAGTTGCCATCTGGTGTCGCGTGTGTGTTCACCCAGGGAGCCACCCTCTTGTTAAGCAATTTCTCCAGAGGGGCCCATCGCTTGAGGCCACGGCACAGCGGTTCGTTTCCCAGTGGGAGTTACAAACTGTGCTGGACGGTCTTCTGTGTCCATCGTTCAAACCGTTGGCCGGTGGCAAATCTATGTATAATGTATGTTCTCCTTCCTCCTGCTCTCTCTCCTGCCCCCCCCACACCTTTCAACCCAACCGGTCAAGGCAGATGAGCGCCCACCTAGAGCCTGGTTCTGCTCAAGGTTTCTACCTGTTAAAAGGGAGTTTTCCTTGCCATTGTAGCCTAGTGCTTGCTCATGGTGGGATCGTTGGGTCTTTGTGTGTTTGAAAGTTGGTCTCAACCTGCTCCATGAGAAAGAGTGCCCTGAGATAACTTTGTTATGATATGGCGCTTTAGAAATAAAATATAATTGAATAATATAATTGTAATGCAAGTGTATCTGTTGTAATTTTGCATTAACTCCCAATTTTGCATACTATTTAAATTTGGAGTATATTCAAGTTGTACAGAAGGTATATTTATGTGGGGCAGCTAGGCATTGTCTTGGCTTCAAGGGTTTGAAAAAACAATACCATTGATATGCAGTGATTACGTTGTTATAGAACAAAAGCAATGGAGTACAGTTACAGTGTAGGTCCTTGATCATACCAAGTCATCACTGTTAGTATCACTGCCAGTTCGCTGCGAGTCACTGTGGCTTGGACTGGAACTACATACTGATGATCCTGGTGAATTTAAAATGTTGTCCAGTACTGTCTTTATTGTTGCCACCAATCCTGGTGCAATTGGACAAATGTACAATTACTTTGTACAATAGTACACATGTATTAATACAACAGCAAAATCTGTAATCCAATTGACCACAGTGCATTCCAACTGTGCTGATATTCAGCAATTACACTCTTTTGCATTTGCGGACTGTCGCATCACTGCAGACAGTAGCTTCACTTTGACACTAACAACATTTCAACAATTAGAATGGTTGCAGGTGAGTCAATACATTGTGTGTGAGGTTCAGGCAGCTGCAGAGCAAACCCAGGCATCACTAGCATACACATGCACCCACACACCTTTTAGAGCCTTCAAAGTCTCCTCATCTAATTCCACCAAAACCTCTGTCTCGTCCTGTGGAAGCATGATTTTGTCAAATCGCAAGAGGTGTCATCCGACTCTGACCCATCTAAAGCAGGAGCAGAAGTACAGAGAGGTTTGCTCAGCTTGGAGTTTCTTTCAGCATGCTGGTACCTCTTGAGCTGTACACCATTGCAGCCTCCATCTGTGAACCACACATCTAGTTTGAGAGTGTGCCTTGGAAAATGGAAAAATTTCATGCAATTACTATCAATGATCAAAAGTCATCCAGCAAACTTACTGTCGTCCCTTACTTTGGCAATGGTTATGCGGTTCTTTGGAAATGTTCAGGAGTGGGGACAAGGCCGGGTTTAAAGAGTCAAAGTACAGGTTTAGCAAGGCGGTGAGAGAAGCTAAACGACTGTACTCAGAGAAACTCCAACACAAGTTCTCAGCCAACGACTTTGCTTCTGTCTGGAGGGGGCTCCGGCAGATTACCAGCTACCAACACGAAGTCCCTCACTTTGCTAAGGTCGTTGGCGCCTGGCCTGGCCATTTCAGGAAAAACGCAGCCCCACCCGCCCCCATCACCCTGTGTGACTCCTCAGTCAGCACTGTGGAGTCCTTCTGCTTCCTGGGTACCATCATCAGCTAGAACCTCAAGTGGGTGCTGAACATCAGGCAACGAGCCTCATCAACATGGCCCGGGACCCCCCTATGACTGACTCTGGTACCTCGACAAACCCCGAAGGAGAATGTTCGTGACCTCAAGCTGAAACAAACTTGGGTTCTGCA
>JAVQJL010011593.1:0-10106 GCA_036024295.1 Nannoperca obscura
ATCACAAGTGCTATAAGTAAGGACATCGCTGCCAATGGCAGAATCAAAAAGAGCATTAAATCTAACAACAGATGATCTTTGTACATTATCAAATACAATGCATTCAAACTAAAATACAATTCTACTATAATATCGTACAATATGCTATACTTTATAGAAACAATGTGTCATTTAAGTGCTGTTGTATTCCCGGAACAAATGAGTCTTTAGCCTTTAGTCTTTTCTTGATAGTAGCTTTGATTTGTCTGTGCTGCTGCATGTTACTGCTCCATCCTTCAAGTCCATGGTCCAGTCGTACCTGGAGGGGGTAGGCTGGGGTCTGGAGCAGCTGCGGGAGGCCAGGGCCGAGCTGAAGGAGGTGTCGCATGCTTTGAAGAAAGCAGGACTGGAGACTAATCTGAACACAGAGGGGGTGAAGTCTCTGGAGAGGCTGAGAGAATTGTCAGTCAACCACCGTCAGCTGCTCGCTGCTGTGAGCAACCTGCCACGACTCTACGCTGGTGAGATGCTTCATAGTGAATTCTGTCGAAAGTCGTTTTTATTTTTTTATTTGTTGAACACCGATGAAAATAGACTCTTTTGGGGGGAAATATACTGTTTCAGTCCTTTATTGTGAATAGAATTTATTTTTCTTTATAATAGTGTAGGCAATGTCCTGCCATGACCAGGAGCTAAGGGGGGTTCCATTTAAACATAACTGCATTTGCCCTAAACCTTCCCTGATTGAATGATTGTCACATTGATCCTAATCTGATCCATACTGTAAATGGGGTAGATAAAATGATATACTGGCAATTATAATGTTACATTTTCCTGAAATTGTGTCAGAAAAGTGTTGATTCAGGTAGAGTAATCAGGCCGTAGTTTGTGAATTTCTTTTATCGAGTTATTCTGTATATCTTAATTTGCCATGTGTTCCTGTTTTTTTGTCCACCCTCTGTAAATGCCTTTATATTGAACGATACCCTGCTTACATAAATAAATTCATACATTGTTGACGGTTTGAGGAATTAGTTCTCCCTCCTTCTTCCCTTTCATTGCTCTTTGCAGTGCGTAGCATTGTGTTGGAGACTGAGCGTCTGGTGGAGTCCCGGCGGCTTCTGGAGGCCCACGCCCGGTTGATGGAGCTGGAGCGTTGGCAGGACGACATCCTCTGGCAGCTCCATGGGGTGGCAGGAAGTGTGCTCAGCACAGAAGACCAGGAGCTGGTGGCCAAATATTTTTCTGGTGTCGGGCAGCTGGTAGATGCCCTGGGTAATGAGATAGACAGCTCAACTGTTTACTCAGTAATATCAGTTTCATTCATTTTACTCACTCAATTGTTTGTTCCTGAATGTTCCTGCTTCTCTGATGTTGCTTTTTTTTGATAATTATGGTCATATTTGTTCAATCTTTTCATCCAAATCGAAATGATTAAATCAATGTCAGACTCAAATATGGAGAGTTTGGCTAACTTTAGTAAAAGTTAAAGCTGTATTTCTTTTTCTGGCCACTTGGGGGCAGCAGAACAAGTTCATAAAGCAACAACACTGACTTTTTCACCTTATTGAGTTGTTTTGACAAACTTGTTAGCTAAAAGTTATCTGTTTACACATTCAGCAGACTCAAAAGTAACATTAGCATTCATGTTCACTACAGGAGTTACTTACTTTGTCAGTCTGCTGATTGGTACAGGTCTGCAGAGTTGAGGGGAACTGCACATTTGGGTGACAATTCTTTGTGGGTTCATAACTACGAGCGATACCTATCACAGTACAGTCATTTTATCCATGGGTCGAATAAGAAATTGATTAGTGTAGCTTTGAAGTTGTCATGGTAAAACCAACAGAACATTAGACAATTTTTGATGATAGCCTAGATACTGCTTGTTTCTGATGAAAGCACACACTCTGTGGTTGAAACTTACTATCTCCATTCTCAACATCCACCGTGTCACTGCAGGTAAGGAGATGTGGGCGGTGGTTAGCAGTGCTCTGGCTCTGGCCAGACAAAACCCCACACCATTTGTATCAGCGGTGAGGATAGTGGAGCGGGAGGAGGCCCTGGACCGGGCTTTACTTATGGAGAGAGGGGGGACTAGGGGCAACACCAGGCCCCTGCCCCCAGGACGACCTCGCTGCTGGAAAGCGTGCTTCTTCCAGGTCAGCAACCAGCAAATATTACACTTCACCTTTTACCAAGTTTCTCCTTTTTAAACTCCTGTTTCCTCTCTCATGTTTTCTTCCTTTTCAGGTACTAGAGGAGGTGGTTTCTGCACGGTTCCGCAGTGTTTCCTACCTGCACACACGTGGGCCTGGTCTGGCAGGCCACCTCTCTGCTCTCCAGCATGGTATCATGGCTGACCTGGCCACCGTACGCCACCTGCTGGAGTACTGTGTCCCACCACACTACCAGCTAACAGGAGCTTACCTGAGGGCCAGCCACCGCTGTTTACATTCTCACCTGGCACAGGTCAGTGATTGGCTTCTGTACAACTCCTCACTATGTAGACTACAAATATCTCTAAACAATTACAGGGACTCTTATTTCTCTGAGCATTTTTTGGTGTGTTTACCTATAATATAGTAAGAGCCATGAGACTTAAATATGTTCTTTTTAAATATTTTTTTTAATCAGCTGTTATTGTCTCTAAAGTAATCACCAACTGGAGGTTGTAGATAAATCATAATTTTAACCAAGTATTTTCAAGCTGTTGACGACCTCACTATGCACATGTAAGTGATACTTGTGGCCTAGGTTAGCAGCTGGGACCTGGAGAGTGGGGAAATCTTTGCTGTGCTCAACTGGGTGCTACACATTTACAACAGGTGAGGTCTTTAACCTGCGCAGATTCTGTATTCTATTATGTGTCCTTCTGTGTGTGTGTGTGTGTGTGTGTGTGTGTGTGTGGTTGTTTGTGCTTTAAAGTGGTTTGTGTTATGTTTAGATAAGTTTACATTAAGGGTAATGTACGTTTTGATTAGAGGTGACTTGAGAGATGGATGTCATTGAACACATCTAAGGAAATAAACAACTCCCAATTTGTGTGAGCGGACATCCTTTTACAACAGAACCTTCACTTGATTGAGTAGTTCAAAATGAACCTGAACATCATTTTTGCTCAGTAGGATAAGACTCTTACTGTCTTTTTCAAATGCATCTGATTACCTTTCATACATGTGTTCTCTCCTATAGTTCCTACCTCTTTTCTTTAAATACCATCTAATGATGTACAACGCTAAAAAAACATAAAATAATATCACAGCTGTCATCTGTTGGGAAATGGGTACATTAAGCAAGAGTCTTGTCCAGTCATTGTTAGTCTAAATCAGTGGTTCACAACCAAGGTGTTGCAAGATGATTAACTAGATGGAAAGGAAGCAGAAGAATCTTTTCTGTAGCACACAATTGATTATTTTTTAATCAATCAACTTTGCTTTGTTCTTGTGAAATACTAGACAGTGTTACTACTTCATGCCTCTAAAAGCTATTAAAATTAAACAATCTGAAACGTGCTGCCAAAGTAAAAAGTTTGAGATTGTAGGACGCAAATGAAACAAACCCAAACTTTTGTATTGTTAACCATCAAAAGCTTCAAGTGTGACAGTCTTGATTTGGCAGCTCAGACATGATGGGTCATCCAGAGCTGGTGACTGAGATGGAGAAAGAAGAACTAGAACCTCTCATCTCCACTGAGGGACTGGAGCAGCTGCAAAACAAATATGTGCAGAGTGTTCGGGTGAGTTGACCACAAATGTTTTGTTTTTTTAAGATACATACATTGTATAAACCTGTATCCTGTTGAAGAGAGGCCTTTTTTAAACAGGCAAACATTTATTTCAACTCATATCTCGAAAAGTTGGGAATATTGAGAAACTGTGGATCCATATAAAGATTTCTAAGACACGTGGAGGAACAGGATGGTGGCGGCTGTGTTGTTATACTGAGGACATTCAGCATGTGTGTCCATGTTGTTGCTGTTGTAGAAGAGTGTGTCAGAGTGGATGCACAAAGCTCTACAGGTGGAGCTGCAAGACTGGCAGAGAGACCAGGAGCCAGACACAGACCATGAAGGTTTCTACCACACCAGCCTGCCCACTATCATCACACAGGTAAACATGCCGCACAAATAATCAATCAATTCAATCATGAATTGAGAAAAAAGTCTTCCCGCTTCTCCTTTTAAACTTACTTGATGGACTTTAAATACTTGTCAACATCATACTATGATCACTACCTAATACCTACACTCTGGTGCAGTAGTGATGTGGTTTTGTTTGTTTGTCTGTGGTAGATGCTGGAGGAGAATGCCCGTGTGGCTCTGATGATCGGAGAATCCCTGCGAGATCAGACTATACAGATGGGACTGTATGAGATGGAGAACCTCCTAAACAGGTGTGCGTTCATGCATGTTGCACTTAGCCATTTCATTTTCAGCATATCACAACAGGCTTGGCCAAGTCTTTACTTTCCCACTGTTTCATTCACTTCCATTCCTTCACATCACAGGTTTCGAGAAGCTCTGGTGGAATTTGGGAAGGAGCATCGCAGGGATCCAAGCAACAAAAAAAACAAGTTTTACCTCCACTATTTGCTGGCCTCCATCAGCAACTGCATCATCCTCAAGTGAGATCATGGCAGAATGGTGGTGAATGGCCACTAAAAAAGGCTTTCAAAGTATTTATTACACAAATGTTTGGACTCATTTTGGATACTTTGGGGACTCAGCAAAGTCAACTCAACAGAGAACAGTTTCTTGCATGTGCTTTTCCTACAAAAGGGACATGGTTGGACAAAGTACGCCTGATATTCTTTTTATTTTTGGAAATATTTCCATCCCACAGTCAATCATACTGTGCGTCTCACAAATGAAAGGGAGCTTTAAGTATGCACATTTTATTGCCAGTGGACATTTAGTGTAGAGACTAAAATGTCGAGAGCCAGATATACATAATATAATAGTAAAACACTCAAAAGGGGTCATTCGACATTTTGAGTACTTTTCCTTTTGAAATTTAAAGTACATTTTGCTGATAATACTCCCGTATTTAAACCAATCCACCACCTATTTTTACATTTCAGTATTGACACTTATACTTAAGTAAAGGATCTGAACAAGTCAGAAGTATGTCGTTTAAAGGTGCCATATGTAGCATTTTACATGTATTAAGATTGTAACGTAACTTAAAGATTTAGACCTTTCCCGACTGTCACGGTTGCCTATGACTGTGGACTGATTTCAATGTAAAGGACTCGGGACGGGTTTTCCGGGAAAATCCAAAGTCTGTGACGTTTATGCCTGCTCAACAGCGCCTTGCCTCTCTTCAGCTCCCCTATAGCGTTAATGTTTCAAACCAACCAACGGCACATTCATGCAGCTTACCTAAGTTACAGCTAGCTGGCTAACCTTAGCTTGCTTGCCCACTAATGTTCTCACTAACAAAATATTATCTGAGTGGATATGTTAGTTAGCTAGCTTGCCAAATTACTTCACCAGCTAACATGATCCATGATACCAACCTGATGACAAGCTATGTTGAGCCAACAAGAAATGATGTAATGGTACAAAGCAAAGGTGTATAACAATTGCTTTCTACTAGCCAAGAGCGATGCAAGGCAGGGGCAGCCAACTAGCTAACTGTAAGCTAAGCTAAGGTTAGCTACAATTACCTGTAGGCTAACAGAGCTACCCGGCATGGATCTGGCGTTTTTTAACGTTACCATCTAATCAGTTTGTCAGATTTTTGTCGTATGAGCGTACACGTTATTGGTTGACAGTTTAATACCTCCAACACAACACCTCTAATTACCTGCCTGATCAAGGCAGTCCTCTCTAATGGTCCTCCCATCAGCAAAATAAAAGCTAAATGAAATTAAAATAAAAAAGCTAATCCAGGCATAAATAAAATCCACTGTGTTCTTGTGTTTGATGCAGAAAGTCCACAGAGAGCCTGCATCAGCAACAGTCATCCCGGTCGGTGGGGCAGTTTTCCCGGACTCCTCCCAACCCTCTAGCCGCTCTGGACCGTGCAGTGAGACGGGCGTGTCGTCTGGTGATGGATCGGCTCCTTGTGGACCTTCAGCCTTTCCTCCCAGGTCTGCTGACCCGACCCTGGCTGGTCCAAGGAGACCCCACCCCTAAACTCTGCCACGTCCTGGAGCGTCACCTGGAGCTGTACGGACGTGTTCGACCACCCTGCCGACAGGTCACAGCTTTGCTCTGTTTTTGTCTCCACTTGTGAAGACGATAGTTTAGTTATACAGACATTTCTCAGAGATAGAGGTTGATAAAAGCTAAAGGGGATGTGTATGTCCAAATTATTTTATTTAGACAGATTATTTATTTCTTGGATAACACAAAGAAACAAAAATGCCTGCTACAGTCCTGCATCAAAATAGCTGTAAGAGCAAGTATATGAATATTTTTCTGAGGACGTGTTAATCAACAACTCAAAACCTTTTCCTATATTTGCTTATAGTTCAGTGTCAGCTGAAATCATTTTGGAAGATGAACTAATAGTTTGGGAATTTTCAGCAAAAATCAAAATCCTCCATGAATAATCAATCTTTACATTTGACTCTTTGAACTGCTAAAAAGAATTAGTTGTTTTTTCCCCAGAAACCTTTAGAACAAGCAACAACACAATTCTGTCTGACAGACGTATAATATTAACACAGTTGAATGTGATTTCCATGCTTCTGAATTAAGGTCAAATCTAAAGTAAATTTGTAATTTCATAGAAAAATGGAACTGATCGCTCTTAAATTTTTCTCTTACACTTCTCTCAATTTCATCGATTAGGTTGTATATTTAGAGTTGTATGTGTAACTTTGGGAATTCTAATGAATACGGTCTCTTGAAACCCATATCAATGAAACTTTATTGATTTATCAACTGCCACACTTTGGAATTTGTAAGACCACTAAACACACGGTCACATACAGTAGCACCCTGAGGCTCTCCAAACCAGTTTTTGCAGAACAATTTCTACATTGGAGCTGCTCTACTCTGCTTATAAAATACATGTCCTTTCAATCCTCTTTTTGTGTCTGCAGCGTCTGCAGGAGGAGGCCCAGTGGCTGATGGTGGTGGAGTACGTCCGAGGTCTGATGCAGAAGAGGCTGGTGTGTCGCAGCACCGAGGAGAGGAGGCAGCTCACCCAGCAGATTGTGCAGGACGACCAGCAGTTTAGAGAAATCTTCCACGGCCTGGTGAGGAGGAAAGGACTCTTGCTGTCATGATTTAGAAACATTCACAGATGCACTTTGCAGCATCATGGTGTTCTACGGATTTTGTAGAAGTAATCTATATTACAGTGGCTATCTGTTAGAACTGATTTGATGACAAAACTATGAGAAGATTAGTCATAGTAGCAGTGGTGAAATACTAGCATCCTGTATTTTAGTGTCTCATGATGGCTAAAAAGCTGTTTGGATGGCTTTTCCATGCATGAATATTTTTAGCATAAAAATGCTAAAAATAAAAACATTTCCACAAATAATTTGCCAATAACAGCTTCAGTCAAAAATATCATATAGTCATAAAGTCCCATATGAGTCAAACTTATGTTTGCAGGAGGGTGAAGGGTCAGTACCTGAACTGAATCCTTTGGCTTTACTACCCGTCCTGGCGGATTTCATCCGACTGAAAGACCCTGGCATGCTCACTCTAGAAGTTTCTGGACTCGCTGCCAAATACCCTGACATCAGGTAATTTGACCTCACCTGCTTTTTAGCCCTCCCTACTAATAGTAGTGTATTTGTTCAAGCTGAAGTAGGAAATTTGAACATACACATGTGCAAAACCTTCTCTGCTGTCTCATATCACTCTGCTAAGCCTCTCCTACCAAATATGCACACGCATTCTGCTGGGCTTGAAGCAGAACGTCAAGGTTGTCAACCGCTGTAACCACCCACTGTTTGTCCAGAGTGGCTGTGATTGGCTAGTTACGTGCCAGCTAACCCTGATTGGTTATTTGACTCAGACTGTGTCCAGTTTTTTTAAAACTAATACAAATGAATGGGCACTCAAAGACATATTTTATTAAAAGGAACCCTTGAATTAAATATTATTAGTGACTTTCAATTATGATAATTAATTATTTCAACCAAACTTATAATGAAATAATACTGCAGCTTTAAATGACCATATAGTATCCATTAATATCATGCTAGATATTATTATTTTAAATGTTTTGATACTAACGGTGTAATATTTTTCATGCCAACATTGAAAAAGCATTAAACATTAATATTGTGTTGATAAAATGATCATGCAGGTGTTTTATGACCAGGCCAGGGATTGTACCTCTGTGTTTTCTGTCCCCTCAGTGAAGAACATGTGTCTGTACTGCTGGACATCCGTGGTGACGTTTCCAGGGACATCAGAGGGGCTGTACTTGACTTGCTTGAGCAGAGTGCCCCCCCTCTGCCTGCAGGATACCGGCCCATCTTCACTGACATCCTGGTGCCTCCCTCCACCATGGCCTTCTGTCTGCCCACTGCCAAGTGTGCATGACAGATACTGGAACTGCGGCCTGGACTCTGTTTCTGCTTAGTCTCAAATTATGTTGATGGATGGCCAATCAGGGAGCATCAACCAAGTTCCTTGTTTTTCCTCAGCACCATCCTGCTCACACTAGCTGCGGTTACATGGATAATATTTCTTCAGTCTGGCTGAAATCATTCTGATTAGAGATTCCAACTTAACTGTTTACATGGACGCTAATTAAAGTCATCTGATAAGATGTGGTGTACATCTTCGACCAGGCGTTCAACAATCCTTAAATCTTTTGAGTTGTATCAGCCTCAAAGCAGTTTAGTTTTGCTGTCACCGTGTTTCTGTCCCTCCCAGAAACTCGTTCACGTCACCTAATGTTCCCCCACGTGGGGCAAACATCAGATCTATTCCAACCACAGAGAAAGCATGGGATTACGCGTTTCCAAGGTTGTTAGGAGCTAATATTTTCCCCATCTGTTTACTCCACCCGACTGAAAATTCCTTTTAATTGGACTGATCAGGTCAGTCTTTTTTGACTGAGGTGATCCCATGAGGCATTTTTATTCTGACTGGGCTATTGCTCCCATGATCAGTGGGATATTAGAGTTTATGTATGGGAGTCTATCATCCACTGTGGCAGGCTAACTAATCGATTTATGCAACAGATTAAACTGGACTTGGACATTAAACAACAACAACATCACGTCAGCAAACTGTACACAGAGCATCAAAATTCCTTTCACCTTCATTGTGTTTGGCTGCAGCAGACATTTTAGATGCACAACATATTACTACTGAATGGTTTTCACATTGCATATTATCACCTACTGGAGATAATTAAGCAGACTTGTGAAACCTTTCTGAATCCTGACCAGTAACTGAACAACACTAGCTGACAGCTGTAGAAGAGCTAGGAGATTTTGCAGATCTACTCGTATGTCTTATTTATGAATGTATTCAGCTGCAAAGCCTTATAGTACCTGATAAAGAAACAAACTATTGGATTTTAAATTGGAAATTCAATTTGTGTATATGATGCAATGTTCCTGCGGAGCCTAGCAGTCAATGGTTTCAAATAAAAGCTAAATAAAACCTAATTTCTGGTATATTCAATGAAAGGTAAAATAATGGTCACAACATGAAAACAGATGAAAGGAGATATATTATGTATATAACTTTTAGAATATAAAGATAGTTTTATTGAAGCATCATTACAGTACAGCCTGGACTTAAGACTAAACATGTATGTTTTCATGTATTCATTATTTTGTCCAATTTGCTCTCATATTGTTGATACTGGGTGTTTGTAATCTGTTTTTTTATATATTTATTCTATTTATATATTATTTTTTGGTTATTTCCTTACGAATAGTGTTTCCTGTTATTTCAAAGGATATTTCCCTTGTTATGGTTCAATTCCAACCTCTAAAGCACATTGTAAGCTCACATAAATGCTTAAATAAATGCTTTATTAAGTAAAGTTTCATCTTTTATTATTATTATTTGTATTCAGAATCAGAATCAGAAATACTTTATTAATCCCAGAAGGGAAATTGCTTTTTGATACAGTTACAATGCTCAATAAAGTTATTGAAAAAAGAATAATAAACAGTAGGAAATAGAGGGT